>PVKS010024667.1:0-30805 GCA_004027875.1 Aplodontia rufa | reverse complement strand
TTATTCCATATGAACTTGAGAATTGCTTTTTCTATATCTGTGAAGAATGCCATTGGTATCTTAATGGGGATTGCATTAAATCTGTATAGGGCTTTGGGTAGAATGGCCATTTTTATTATATTGATTCTGCCTAACCATGAGCATGGAATGTTTTTCCATCTACTCAGGTCTTCTGTATTTTCTTTTTTTAGTGTTTGATAGTTTTCTTTGTAGAGGTCCTTAATATCCTTTGTAAGGTTAATGCCCAAGTATTTCATTTTTTTGGAGGAGATGGTGAATGGGAGAGATTTCCTGATTTCTTCTTCTGTGGATTTGTTGCTGGAGTAAAGGAATGCTAGTGACTTACTAGAGTTGATCTTGTAGCCAGCTACTTTGCTGAAATCGCCTATAAGCTCTAGGAGTTTTCTGGTCAATGTTATTGAGTCTTCTAGGTATAGAATCATGTCATCAGCGAATAGAGATAACTTAACTTCCTCTTTTCCTATACGTATTCCTTTGATTTCCTTGTCTTGCCTGATAGCTCTGGCAAGGGTTTCAAGGACTATGTTGAACAAGAGTGGGGAAAGAGGACAGCCTTGTCTTGTTCCTGAATTCAGTGGAAATGCTTTCAGTTTTTCTCCATTGAGGATAATGTTGGCTATGGGTCTGTCATAAATAGATCTGACATAGATAAAGTATCTTCCCTTGATCCCTATCATTTCCAGAGTTTTGAGAATAAAGTGGTGTTGAATTTTATCAAATGGCTTCTCTGCGTCAATTGAGATGATTATATGATTTTTGTTTTTAATTCTGTTTATGTGGTGAATTACATTTATTGACTTGCATATGTTGAACAAGCCTTATTTTTCTGGAATAAAGCCTACTTGATCATGATGTATTATCTTTTTAATGTGCTTTTGTATCTAATTAGCTAAAATTTTATTAAGAATTTTTGCATCAATGTTCATCAGGGAAATTGGTCTGTAGTTTTCTTTTCTTGATATGTCTTTGTTGGGTTTTGGAATCAGTGTAATATTTGCTTCATGGAAAGTGTTTGGGAGTGTTCCCACTCTATCAATTTCCTGGAAGAGCTTGTAGAAGATCGGTGTTAGTTCTTCTGTGAAGGCTTGGTAGAATTCTGCCATATATCCATCTGGACCTGGGCTTTTCTTTTTTGGGAGACCTTTGATTGCTGCTTCAATTTTGCTATATATTTGATAGTATTAAATGAACATTAATTTTCTGCTCATGATGTGTTTTGTAGAATAATGCTGTTAAAAGATACGTACTTGAAAGGTTGTCATATATTAGACCGAGCAGAGTTGTAGCAACACATAATCTGGGGAAACCATAGATGTTTAGGAGGGGGATAGGGAGGGGAGGAGTGGAGTGGGGAGAGAATCAGGTTTGGGGGAAGAAGCAGGGTGGGGAGAAGAGAAGGAGGGAAAATAGGGAGGGATCTAGGGAAACAATCAACAATGTAGCATACTCTTTACCCCTCTGAGAAGCCAAATAATACTTATGCAATCATTTTAATTCTGGGAAATTCACAATCTTATGGATATATATTTCCCAGAATTAAAATGATTGTGTAAGGATTATATATATAAATATATATTATGTATAAATATATATTATGTATAAATATATACATATATTTATATTGGCTGTAGGGGTGAAATATAGAAGAATCAAGAGACTGGGGTGTGGGTGATGTGGGGGTGATTCTGGTTTAGGATCAAATGCATAACATATTGTTTCCTTACAAAGATTTATGGTTGTATAGTAACTCAACTCCTTAATTAAAAATTTTAAAAAACACATGTACTTTAATATTTCAAGGTTAACTGACATGATGTCTGCAATTTACATTTAAAAAGTTTCAATTAAAACCAAGTCAATGTGACAGAATGATAATCGGTGGGTCTGGGTAAATGGTATTTGGATGTTTATTGTATTACTTTTTTCCACTAGAGTGATTTGAAACTTCAAGATTAAAAAATCCACACAGTTTTATTTGTACTAAAACTGAAATTACAAACCTTAATTTTTTATCATGGTCTGAGTTTCCTGAATTTGCTTTTAGGCAACGCAAATAAACAAAAACCAAACCAAAACCAACAATAACAACAATGGCAAAAAATAAATAAATAAATAAAAATAAAAAAACCCCACCACAACAACCCCACCCCCCCAAGAACAAGAGAACAACAGCCAAAATCTCAGTTTTTCTCTGAGGAAATGGGAGAGTTCAATGCCCCACATAGTCTTTGGGCAGAAACTTCCTAGGAGGTTCAGGAAGAGCCCCTGGAAACTCACTTCTTCCTTCTCAGGGCTTCTGTCTGCTTAAAGTCTCTGCCATGTTTGGGCCACCAGGTCTGAGAGGTCACTGGCTTTGAAATCAATTTTGCCTCAGACGCTGACCTGTGTTCCCTTTTACTGCCATTTCTGGGAATCTTTTGGTGCCTTGCTGCTTTGGGACTCTGTGCCTTTTCTCATTAAGCCACAGGGAACTCGGGAACTGTAATTATCTGACTCAATCCCTCTACTTCCCAAACCGCTCATCCTAGAGACAGTTGGGAACGGGAAGGAGATACTGTTCTATGAAATCGTGACATGTTCCACTTTGGATTTACTCCAGGCTCATGTATTCCATGAAGGCAAGGCATGAATTACTGAAAAAAAAAAAAAAAAAAACAACCCTATTCCTAAGCAAGACCTGAAATGTCCTATTAAAAAAAAACTGGGAGATGGTGGAACAGGAAGCTTCAGAAATCTCTCTCTTTACCTAGACAACAACTGCACAGGCAGAATTGGTCAGATATATCTATTTTGGAATTCTGGAATCTATTGAAGGCTTGGGACTTCCAGGGGAAGCCTTGGATGGTAAATTGCAGTTAATTTTAGTTGACTTTAGCTCTTAGCGCAGTGCCTGCTGTCCACCCTTCACCCTTCAGCCCCACGACAGGGAGTTGTGCATGTGGTTTTGGAGCAGTTGCACACATCTTGAAGAAGCCAGAGTGGGCAAAAGACCCCTGCCTTCCAAATACTGAAGGCTTGTGCTTTAATTGCTAATTTTTGCTTCTGATGTGGAGGTGCAGACAATGGTGTGGTGGTCGTTGTTGTTGCGTCTGCTTTCATGATACAAGTCCTCCTCTTTTGACTAAAGTGATTTCCAGCCAAAGGGGTTTTACTCCTTATTTTTCTCTTTTAATTTTTGTTATGAGAAAGTCACCACAAGAGTCTGGGGGACAGCTCAGATTCAGAAAAGACTGGAGAAAATCCTAAGTTTACTCTTAGGATCAGACTGATCTTCAGCTCAGAGACACCTGACAGCAATAATAACAAAACAAAACAAATAAAACCCAGCAAATGATGGGGAAGGGGGACAATCTGATTTCCAGAATTGCCAGTTGTAAGATTGACATGCCCAGTAGTTCTCAGCCACAGCAAAAAACCCACAAAGCATACAAAGAAATAGAGAATTAAAGCCCATTCAAAGATAAAGAAGAAATCATCAGAAACTCTCTGAAAAAGACTCAAGGACAAAGACTTTTTTTAATTTTTATTTTTGAACAACCATACAAATTTTTAACAAAATAATATTAAATGTGTATAGTTTCTGGATACTAGATTTACCCCCAGGAGCACCCCCTGCCCAATTTCCCACCCATATTCCTCCCTTCCCTTATCCACAATATCTCTAAAAAATATTAGGCTGTATGACATTACACCTTATCTGGATTTAACATATGATAATAAACCACCTTTCTGAATGGCAGGGTCTAGTTCCAACCTCCACAAATGAGTGGAGACATTCGACCCTTGGTTCTCTGGGTTAAACTGATTTTACTAAGCATAATTTCTTCCATAGCCATCCATTTACCTTTAAAGGCTGCAATATCATTGTTTCTATTTGCTGTGTATAATTCCATGGTATATATGTACCACAGTTTTTGGATCCATTCATCCAGTGAGGGACATCTGGGTTGTTTCCATAGTCTAGCAATAGTAAATTGAGCAACTATGAACATAGATATTGCTGTGTCACTATGATGTGCTGATTCTAAATCCCCTGGAAAGAGACCCAGGAGTGGAATAGCAGGATCATATGGTGGGCTCATCCCTAATTTTTTGAGGATTCTCCACACTGCTTTCCAGAGGGGCTGTACCAGTCTGCAGCTCCACCAACAGTGTGTTAGTGTGCCTCTCTCCACAGCCCCTCCAGCATCTATTATTGTTTATTTTCTTCATTTTTGCCATTCTGACTGGCGTAAGGTGATATCTTAATAGGTTTTCATTTGCATTTCTCTGATTACTAGAGATTTAGAGCACTTTCTCATGTATTCATTGGCTTGATTAATGTCCTCTGGTGAGAAGTTTCTATTTAGCTCTTTGGCCTATTTATTAATTGGGTTGTTAGTGTTTTTGTAGTTCAGATTTTTGAGGATTTTGTAGATTCTGGATATGAGATCCCTGTCAGAGGAATCATAGCCTATGATTCTCTCTATTTCCATAGGAAACCTCTTGATTCTTTTGGTTGTTTCCTTGGCAGTACAAAAGCTTTTTAGCTTTATGGCATCCCATTCACTGATTTTTTACTTTACTTCCTTCACTTTAGGAGACATGTTGAGAAAGTCTTTGCCTACTCCCAAATGCTGAAGTGTTGGACCTACTTTGTCTTCTATCAATTGCAAGGTAGCTGGTTTAATTCCTAGCTCCTTGATCCATTTTGATTTGATTCTGGTGCAAGAAGAAAGATATGGGTCTAATTTCAGCTTTCTGCAAGTGGCTGACCAATTTGTCCAGCACCATTTATTGAAGAGGCTGTCACTCCTCCATATAATATTTTGCCCCCCTTTGTCAAAAATCAGATGTTTAAAGATTTGAGGGTTTGTTTCAGGGTCTTCTATTCTATTCCATTGGTCTTCTTTCCTGTCTTGATACCAGTACCATGCTGTCTTTGTTACTACGGCTCTATAGTATAGTTTTAGATCTGGTATGGCAAAATCGCCTGCTTCATCTTTCTTGTTTAGTAGTATTTTGGCAATTCTTGGTTTCTTATTGTTCCAAATGAATTTGAGAATTGCTTTTTCTATGTCTGTAAAGAATGACATAGGTATCTTTATAGGGATAGCATTAAATCTATATAAACTTTTGGTAGAATGACCATTTTTATTATATTAATGCTGCCTAACCAAGAGCATGGGACATCTTTCTATCTTCTTAGGTCGTCTTGGTTTTCATTCTTCAATGACTGATAGTTTTTGTTGAAGAGATCTTTGATTTCCCTTGTAAGGTTAATTTCCAAGTATTTTATTTTTTTCGAAGCTATTTTGAAAGGTACTGATTTCCTGACTTCTTCTTCAGTCCTATTATTATCAGTGTATAGGAAAGCTATTGATTTATGCGTGTTGATCTTGTATCCTGCTACTTTGCTAAATCTATTTATGAGTTCAAGCAGTTTATTGATGGAGTTTTTTGGATCTTCCAGATACAGGATCATGTCATCAGCAAAAAGAGAGAGTTTGACTTCCTCTCTTCCTATTTTTATTCCTTTGATTTCTTTCTCTTGCCTAATTGCTCCAGCTAGGGTTTCAAGAACAATATTGAATAAAAGTGGTTAGAGCAGACAGCCTTGTCTTGTTCCCAAAGGACAAAGACTTTTAAAAATTGTCTTAAAAACACTCAAATAAAAGGAAAGTGGAGAAAATCAAGAAAGCAACATACAAATGAGGTGGAAACATCAATAAAGAGAGAGAGAAAACCCATAATTAAATCAAGAAAAAAATTCTGGAGTTGAAAATTACAATAATTACAATGAAAAGTATTCAAAGGAAGATTTGAGCAGGCAGAAAAAAGAATCAGTGATCTTGAAAAACTGACAATGGAAATTATTGAGTATGAGGAATACTAAAAAAAAATCTGCATAAAAATAAATAGACCCTAAAGAAACTGTGGGACATCATCAAGAGGACCAAATATATATTGTATGCATTTCAGAAGGAGAAAAGAGAAAGGGACAGAGAGAATATTTGAAGACATGATGGCTAAAAACTTTCCAAACATCTATCAACTCAGTACTGGAAGTTTTAGCCAAAGTAAGTAGGCAAGAAAAAGAAATAAAAGGTATCCCAGTTGGAAAAGAAACAAAATTATCTCTGCTCACAGTTGATATGATCTTACATGTAGAAAACTCTAAGGACTACACACACACACAGCCTGTTAAAACTAATAAATTCATTGAAATATCAACATACAAAGTGGGGCTGGAGCGGTGGCTCAACGGTTGGAGTGCTTCTTGCTTGGCATGCGTGAGGACCCAGGTTTGAACCCCAAACACCACATACACAACTAGGTGTTGGAGAAACAAAGGCCAGAGGGAAAAATAAATAAAATTGATTTTTTTCTCTCTCTCATTCTCTGTCTCTCTCTTTAAAAAAAAGATACAAAGCCGTTACATAAAACTCAGTTTCATTTCTATATACTAACAATGATTAGCCTGAAAAAGAAATTAAGAAAACAATTCCATTTACAAATGCATCAAAAGAATACTCAGGAATTTATCAAGGAGGTGAAAGATTTGTGTACTGAGAATGATGAAACATTTCTGAAAGAATTCACAGAGGACAGAAATGAATGGAAAGAGTTATGAAAAATAAATTACTTTTCATTATAAATTATCCTGTCTGATGTGTTCTGTTATAGCCATAAAAAATGGACTAAGATACTACACAAGTTTTCACAAAACTTATTCCCTTTTTCATATCTCATCAATGAAGAGCTGGTAGAAATTTATAGAAATAAAGCTCATAGACATTTAGTATTTCTGGGAGTTTGAGCAGATGAGATATAGAGTTTCCTGAACTTTATTTGTTCCCCCTAGAAAGAATGCTATCTCCACATCCCCTGAGCTGGCTTGCACTGCAACATTCCACATTCTTGTCCATTCAATCTATTCTGCCTTAATATGATAGTTGGTGTCCTGAGATGATCTGGATTACAAAATTTTTATTAGAAAGTAATTATTCCTTTCCTAATAGGGAAGAAGAAGGAATTAGGAAATAGGTCCCATTCACAATATCCGCTAAAAGAATAAGATACTTGGGAATTAATCTAACAAGAGAAGTAAAAGACCTCTACTATGAAAATTATCGAACACTGAAAACAGAAATTGCAGAATACCTGAGAAGATGGAAAAGTGTTCCATGCTCTTGGTTAGGCAGAATTAACATAATTAAAATGGCCATTCTGCCAAAATCACTGTACAGATTTAATGCAATCCCCAACAAGATACCAATGTCATTCTTTGTAGATATAGAAAAAGCAATTCTAAAATTAATTTGGAACAATAAGAAACCCAGAATAGCCAAAACATTACTAAGCAAGAAAGATGAAACAGGTGGTTTTGCAATACCAGATCTAAAACTATACTATCAGGTTGTAGTATTAAAAACAGCATGGTATTAGTATCAGAATAGGAATGAAGACCAATGCAATAGAATAGAAGACTCTGAGACAAAGCCCCAAATCTTTAGTCATCTGATCTTTGACAAAGGGTGTCAAAATATAACATGGAGGAGAGACAGTCTATTCAACAAATGGTGCTGGACAAATTGGACAGCTACTTGCAGAAAATTGAAATTAGATCCTTATTTCTCACCATGCACAAAAATCAATTCTAAATGGATGAAGGAATTAGGAATCAAGCCAGCTACCATACATCTGCTAGAAGAAAAATTAGTACCAACACTCCAGCATATGGGAGTTGGTAATGACTTCCTAAACAAGGATCCTAAAGTGAAAGAATTACAGTCTAAAATCAATGAGTGGGATGCCATTAAACTAAAAAGTTTCTGTACAGCCAAGGAAATAGACAAAACAGTCAAGAGACAACCTACAGAATGGGAGAGAATCATGGCCTGTGATCCCTCTGACAAGGAACTAATATCCAAAATTTATATAGAACTCAAAAAACTCAATAACAAAAACACAAACAATTCAATTACTAAATGGGCCAGAGAGTTAAACAGAAACTTCTCAACAGAGGACATTGAGCAAGCCAATGAATACATGAGAAAGTGTTCTAAATCACTAGCAATCAGAGAAATGCAAATCAAAACTACCTCAAGATTTTACCTCACTCCAGTCAGACTGGCAAAGATGAAGAAGACGAATAAAACAAATGCTGGAGGGGCTGTGGAGAGATAGGAACACTAGCACACTGTTGGTGGAATTGCAGACTGGTCCAGCTGCTCTGGAAAGCAGTGTGGAGACTCCTCAAAAAATTAGGGTTGGATCCACCATACGATCCAGCTATCACTCTTCTGCATATTTTCCCAGAGGAGTTAGAATCAGCACATTAGAGCAACACAGCAATATCCATGTTCATAGCAGCTCAATTTACAATAGCTAAATTATGGAACCAACCCAGATGCCCCTCACTGGATGAATGGATCCAAAAGCTTTGGTATATACATACAATGCAGTTCTATTCAACTATTAGAAATAATGATATTGCATCTATTGAAGGTAAATGGATGGCATTGGAAGAAATTATGCTGAGTGAAGTTATTCAAACCCAGAGAGTCAGGGGCCAAATGCTGTCCCTCATTTGTGGAGGCTGGACCTAAACCCAGGCTCAGGAGTAAAGCAGACAAACTCATGTTTTAGATCCATAGAACAAAAATGCAAAATGTTAATATTTATGAGATACAATTGCAAGATACTGCATAAGATATTTGAATAAGCTATACTGCAAGCCTGTACAAAAACGTAAATGTTTAATCATATTGTCAAATATATCGAAGAATAACAATGAATGATAAGAAGGGAGGAGAACAGGAAATGTTGAAACTAAGATAAAGGAAGGTACATTACAAGCAGTTATAAATGTCACTGTACATACTATAACCATATATTTTTAAAATGTTCTTCATAGGTATAAGAATTATGTCACTGTATTTGGGTTTTTTAGGAACAATATAGGACCCAGAAGAAAGGCAAGGGATCAGGGGACAGGACGAGGGAGGTAGAGGGATAGGGGAGGATATTGAACAAATTGTAATCTGAATTGTGTGCATTTAGGAATGTGACAACTAACCCCAACATTATGTAAAACTATAATGCAATAATAAAAATAAATTTTAAAAAATTCTAAAAAAAAGAAAGTAATTATTCCAATAGGAACAAATGTACTAAGAGCTTAGAGCCTTTTCTTCTTGAATAATTTCAATTACAAAAACAGTTAAACATACCCAGGAAACATATGGCAGTAGAACTTATCACCAATTAAAATTCCTGATTATTTTGAGCTGAAGTAATGCCCTTTTTTCATTTTTTCTTCATTACCCATTCTTTAAAAAATCAACTCAGTCTACATAATGCCAGTCTGTGTTACTCAACTTTCCATCACTGCCAAAAATTCCTGAGAAAACAATTTAAAGGAAGAAAGATGTGTTTGGGCTCATGGTTTCAGAGGTTTCAGTCCATGGTCTCTTGGCTTCATTGTTTCTCTTTCTATGATAAGGCAGGCCATCATGGTAGGTCTGGGAACTAGATATAGCCTTCAAGGCACACTCTCAAGGACTACTTCCTCCAAGTAGGCCCCACCTCCTAAACTTTCATTACCTCCCAATAGCCCATTAAGTTACAAACCCATCAGTGGGTTGGTCCATCATGAGATCAAAGCCCTCACGATGCGATTACTTTCCAAAGGCCCCAGCCCTGAACACTACTATGTTGGAAACCAAGTCTTCAACTCATGAGCTTTTAGAGGACATTTCAGATCCAAACCATAACACACTCCAACAACATAGCTTGATCCCCGCCTCCCATAACAGGATATGAGAATTCTTGCTGTAGGGGAAGTGCCCAGGGAAGACACCTTTTTGGGAGCTGTTTCCTTAAGCACTTTTTAGGCCCTTCATGTAGCTATAGGAACGCTCTAAGTGACGGTGTAGCTATCATGTTAGAGCCAAAAGCACTGTGGTGGTTATTGATAGAACCCATCTTTTTGTCAGCTTTTGCACGTCAGCAAAACTAGGTTGGGGAAGTGACTCTGAATAGGTTTTGAATAATGAGTTGGTGGTCTTATGGAAGGAAAGATATGGGAAGGAGAGGAGACATCTCAACTGGAGAGCATTGGTGTGGAGCTGTGAGACAGTATGGCTTATCCTGGGAACCAGAGGCCATCTGAAGAAGTTGGAGAGTAGGTTGTTACTGAAGGTGGCAGTAACAACCCCACAGAGGCAATCTCACTTCCTGGTTCATCCTGGTACTTTCAAGTACTTTTCAGGTAAACCCAATAGAGGCAATCTCACTTCCGGGTTCATTAAGAAATTTCATATTCATGTCTAAAATCAGCAGTTTTCCATTTTTGTCGTTTGTGAATCATTTATTAGATGCTATTATTCCAGAGGATTATAGGTAAATTAAGAAAAAATGGTTTGACATGATCTTAAAATAATGCAACTGAATCATGATTTTTTTTTAAAAAAAGAAATGAAAATAATTGTTTCCTGTCTATGAGATGATGTTTTCTGCACTCTTGTCAAGGCTCAAAGATAGAAAAGTTGTGCTATCACTTCCTATTGATTTCTTTTCTTAGTCCAGCTAAAATAAGCAATTCCTTATGCTCAGTATTCACTGGGAATGGTCACCAATATTGGTCTACTCTTTCAGATGGACTGGTATATTTGCATTGAACAGAAACAAAAATTATAGGAGATTCTCCTGGATGACCACATTCAGCACTTTGTCAGATGCAAAGTCAACAAGAAACCACCCTCCAAATGTGAAGAGTCCTGTGTTTCAGCCTGGGAAGGATCCGTGAAAGGATTCATATCCACTCTTGGGTTGAACTCAGTTCCAGAGCATTTTTCATTTTCTGTTGTAACATTTGGATGTGGTTTTAAAATATGAATAATCATATGCTATTGATTTCTTTCTCTGACAAGAAAAAAAATCATGAGACTTGGCACAGGATTAAAAGCTCAAGAACGAGCAATTTGGACAACACATCAATTTGTTCAAAGTAATTTTTCTGGCGCACTCTGAATACATCTATTACTCATGTGTCTTCTGCAGCCAAGTTGCTAAAGTCAAACCAGAGTCAATCTGATTCTTGGCCTTCGTAGTTCACCTGCTTTTTACTCTGATTGCTTTTGGATTTTATCTATGTCCTTAAAAAAAAAAAAGAAAAAACAACTAAGCCCCAGGAGGAATCCCAGGCTGCAAGTGCCTTCAAAGTGCCAAAGATCAATGTGTTCTGCACTTTATATTAATTCTCACAGCTAGCTGCATTCATCCACACAGGAACCAAGTGACCCAGCACTGAGACATCCTTTTATTCTGCAGTTTCATGGTGATACATGTGTGTGCAATTAAAAAAAGAAGTAGACTTATTTTATAAGTGCTCATCAGAATATTTTAATCTGCACACTTTTGTCTTTATTCACTGAGGAATTGTCAGCTATTCTTTCTTCAACTAGTATTTTTGTAATATTTCCTTCATTTTAAAAAATATCATTATTATTTTTCTTCTGCTTTCTTTGAGCTAATGCTGTTGTTTCTGTTTTCTGTAATCTTGGCCTTTGCTCCCACTGTTTCCCTTATCTGGAAATCGATGTCTCATCACCTCCCACCCCCATTCCTTCAGGGTTCAACTCCATCATCTCTGCTTCCATGAAATCCCTTTTCATCTCCCAACTGGATATATCCGTCTCTCCTTTGTGCTCTGATCATGCAAGATCGTCAGCTCTATGAAGCCAGGATGGCATCCTCCTTTTCTTTGTATTTCTCATAGGTCATAGTACATTGCAAGACACAGAGAATTTGTGGCATATTGGTTGAGTGATTCCAATTATCTTTGTCCTTTAAAAAAAAATAAGTCCCAGGAGGAACTCCAGGCTGCAAGTGACTTTGAAGTGCCAAAGATCAATGTGTCCTACAGTTTACATGAATTCTCATAGCTAGCTGCATTCATTGACACAGGAACCAAGTGACCAGCACTAAGATATCCTTTTGACAAAATATGGAAGGTCACCATAAAGAGAAAAAAAAAAACAAAAAAGCAAAAACTAGACCTATGGTTTAGGGGAAAAGTATGGGTAACATGAGGCCTTATTGGATAATTGCATATACTACCCATATATAGACATAAGTTATGTGAACAAAAGATATCTTCTCTCAGAAATAATGATAGCCATAAATAGCTGTCAATCAGTTTGGATGCTATAAAAGGATACTATAGACTGGTGACTTATACAACAGAAATTTACTTATCATCACTTAGGAGGCTGGGAAGTCCAAGATCAAGGTGTCAGCAGATCTGGTGTCCCGTGAGATCCCATTTTCTGGTTTGTAGATGGCTATCTTTTTGCCACATCCTCACATGGAAGAAAGCAGAGGGAGATGAAGCAAGCTCTCTTACAAATATCTATTCTTCTTATAGGTTCTTATAAGACTGTAAGAAAATTCCTCACTGATCCCATTCTTGAGGGCTCTGCCCTTGTTTTAGTCGGCTTTTTTGCTTTGCTGTGATCAAAAGACCTGATATGAACAACTAGAGGAGGATAAGTTTGTTGTGGGGTCTCAGTCAATAGATGGCTGACTCCATTCCTTGGGGCCTGAGATGAGGCAGAACACCATGGCAGAAGTGTATGATGGAGGAAAACAGCTGGGAACATGGCACTAGGAAGTAGAGAGAGAGAGAGAGAAAGAGAGAGAGAAAATATATACCCCAAAGGCATGCCCCCAATGACTGCAGCATTCTATCTGCCTTCAGTTACCACTCAGTTAATCCCTGTCAGGAGTTCAATTCACTGATTGGCTCTCAGAACCTAATCATTTCGCCTCTAAATCTTCTTTTTTTAATTGGTGCATTATAGTTTTACATGTTGAAGGGGTTTGTTGTTACATTTTCAAACATGCACACATCATATATCCCCCCGCCACCCTCCCCACCCATCTCCCCCTTTGTACCCTCTGCCAGATCCCTAGTCTGTGAGGCTGCCCCCAGTTTGATTGGTAATTCCTGTTTGATGAGTGTATCTTGTAAACGTATTGTTCCTATATTATACTCTAGCTTCCACATATGAGAGGAAACATTCAACCTTTAAGTTTCTGGGTTAGGCTAATTCCCATCCATTTACCAGCAAAGGCCATGATTTCATTTTTTAAATGTCTGAGTAGAACTCCATTGTACATATATACCACAGTTTCTTGATCCATTCATCCAATGATGGGCATCTGAGTTGATTCCATAATTTAACTATTTCACCTCTAAACCATCTTGCATCATCTGACACATGAGCTTTTGAGTGACATCTCATTTCAAAATCACAGTGACCCTCATAATGTAATCACCTCCCAAAGCCTCCTGATTCTATCATATTTGGCCTTAGTATTTCAACTTGAATTTTCTTTTAAAGAAAGAGGGACAGTGAGAGAGAGAGAAAGAAAGAGAGAATCAATTTTATTTAGTTTTTTATGTGACTTTTGTTGCTCCAACACTTTGTTGTGTACGTGGTGCTGGGGTTCAAACTCGTGTACTTGCGCATGCTAGGCAAGCATTGTAACTGCTGAGCCACTGCTCCAGCTCCTCAACTTGAATTTTTAAGGGGGACATAAATATTTAGCTCAAAAGAATAGCTAATATTTATTGAGTGTCTATTGTTTGTCTATTCATTGTTTTAGTTCATGCTCAAAACTGTGCTACCATTGAGGCAATGTGATTGTCATTTTCTGGTGAGGACACTGAGGCCCAGAGGCCTTGAGTGATGTGTCCAAGGGCACTCAAATGAGGCACAGCTGAGCTGGACTGATCTAGCTGACCACAGGGTTAGCTCAATAGCCATCATGCTACAAGGACTCCCCAAAGGGATTGATGGTATACCTCGGACCAGGTTGCTTAGTAACCATCAAACATTTAGAGTGTGTTGTTTATCTAGTGCCACAGTTAAAACTTGATTATGTCCTGTAAATGCTGATTTCTGTGGCAACTTATGGCCAACTCTAAACCAAAAGCACTCTTAGGGTTTTGGGGCCAGCTCCCCATCATGACTCACATAACTGATCACTTAAAAGCAGAGAGTAGTAAATGTATTTACATTTGAAGTATTATTCACACGGTTCTTGTGGAATGTTGAAGCAAGCTTAGATTTCTTCAGATAACTTACAAATGTCTTAAATGTCACTATGCCAAAACATCAGTGACATATAAAGAGTCCATCCGCATTTAAATCTTTGTGTTAGAAGGGGGGCATAATGCCTGCAAAATTGTAAAACCTCATCATTTATGGAATAAACCTGAAAACCTGCCAGATTTTTCTGGTTACAAAAATGTTTGCTTTGGCTTGATTTACTTTTTCTGGTATTTCAAAGAGTTGTGATTTTCTTACAAAATATGTGATACTAATTACATGATAGCAAAATGCTCTCGCTTTGCAATTTTGTAAAAATGACTGGGAATAAATTTGGGTGGGAGGATGACCACTTTCCAAATGGGATGCCAAAGACTATGAGTTTTGTTTTCTTGAGTATTGAGATTAGAGTAGGTGGAATGAGTGGTTTTCTCAATGTTTCAGGGGAAAACTGAGACTACCATTTTCCAAGGTGGCTTCATTTGAGGGGAGTGGGAGGGGAAGTGAGAAGGATACATGCGGGAAGGTCATGCAAGGAGACAGTCACCTTTCAGAACACTCTAATATGCCTGCCTAAGACATAACCCCCTTCTGAAATGTTCCTGTAGTATTATGGGTTGAATTGTGCTCCCCCCAAAGACACATTGAAGTCCTAAACCTCAGTATCTGTGAATTTGACCCTATTTGGAAGTAGAGTTTTTGCAGATGTAATCGAATTAAGACAAGATCATTAGAGTGGGCCCTAATCCAATATGGCTGGTATCTTTGTAAGAAGAGGGAAATTAAGACAAACACATATACATAGAGTAGCTGGCCATGTGAAGATGGAGAAAAATTATGGGTTATATTGCCACAAGCCAAGGAATGCCTGGAGCTATTGGCAACTGGGTGAGTTGGGGAAGGGTCCTTCTCTAAGGGGTTTAGAGGGAACACAGCCATGTCAACACCTTACCTTTAGACTTCTAATCTCTACAACTATGAGACAATAAATTTCTGTGGTACTTTGTTAAAGCAGCCTTAGGAATATAGTCAGTGACTTTCAATACCAGCTGTTATTTAGAAATACACGGGCAACTCATAGAAAATACTAATGCAGGTCCTGCCCCATTTGAACTAGAATTTTCATTGTTTCACCCTTGGCCTGGGTATTTTTTAACTGTCTTTAGGTAATTCTAATGTGCCACCCAGTCTGTGAATCATTGTCCCCCAAACTCCTTGCATGAGTCAGTTTATCATCGCTATGACAAAAGACTTGAGAGAAATCAGCACAGTGGAGAAAAGGTTACAGAGGCTTCAGTTCATGGTCACTTGACCTTGTTGCTTTGAGTCTAAGAAAAGAATATCATGGTGGGCAGTGAGAGCAAAGCTGTTCATCTCATGGCATCTGGGAAGTAGTAGACTTATAACAAAACTTCTTCTTCCAATACATTAAGCCTTGAATTCATAAATGGATTAATCCATTCACCTCCCAACAGCACCACCTCTGAACAGTGTTGCATGGAAGACCAAGCCCTCCATGCATGAGTGTTTGAGGGACATTTCAGATCTGAATCATAATATCCCTGCTTCTCAGGCTACAAATAATGAGGCCAATGATTGGCATCTGACATGAAGATAGGTATGAACTGGCTTTTGAAGTGCAAGAACTCTGCTCAACAGAAAATCCTATACAGTAAGGTTTATGTTTTGACCCAATCAAATCTTTTCTATTGAGAATTTGAATGTAAGGTATTATGCAATAATAGCAGACAGTTGAGGGAGAGAAAGCAGTGAGAAGCAAGAGAAAGAGAAAAGTAAGAGAAGTCGTAAGTTAAGTGGGAGATAGCAGAAAGGTCAGTGGTGGGGGAAAAGGAGAAGATCTGCAGAGGAAAGCATGAATGTCAAGGTGCCAGTCTGAGCATGGAAGACTTACATTACACAGTCCCATTCTCTACAACCTTGTCACTGTGTGATCTGTGCACTGGCAGCTTTAGCTTCCTCTGAGAGCTAGTTAGAAGTATTGAGCCCTACCTTCAACCTCCAGCTCAGGATCTGTATGTTTAGAAGATCCCCGGGTGATTCATTTGTTTATTAACTTTGTCAAGCACACTGTATAAGGCATGGCTGAGTGGCCACTGGTATAATTTCCTAGGCCTCCTCATTCTTTGGTTCTTCTTATAAAACTCAATTCATCTGAAAGAACCTGAGTAGGTCTGTTTCTTACAACCTGAAAGATCTCTTTCCCCCATGGAAAGCAGAGCTAATTTTCTATGTAAGGGCTCTATAAAATTGCAGAGATTTTGCAAATGAATCAGGGCACTGAGAACTGCTGGAGGCTGCCTCTGCCATTCACTGTGGTTGGGATGCTTTCTGTCATAGTTGGTCCTGTCAAGGTGACACTTTATAAGTATCTCCAGTTTAGAGATTCTCAAATTGTAGTCTCTGGACAAGCAGCTTCAGCATTATCTGGGAAACTTGCTAGAAATGCAGATTCTCAGGTTCTGCTGCAGACCCTCTAAATCAAGTATTTTTTTATTATTGGTTTTCATTAAGATTTCTATTTATTTCTTATTAGTTATTTTCTTTAAGCATACATGACATAAGATTATGTAATGATTTAATTACAAAAGCATGGAGTTTGACTTGTTCTAATTCAGTCTCCACTTTTCCCCTTCTCTTCCCTTCCTTTCACCCCATTATTTATATATATATGACAATAGGATATACAGTGACACAACGATAAAAGCTTGGTGCATACCTTGTTTTAACTCAGTCCCCGTTATTTCCTCTTTGGCTCTTTTCCTTCCACCCCCTGTTCTTTTTAGATACACTTGACAACAGGATGAGCATTGACATTTTTATAAAAGCAAGCAGTATAACTTATTCTAATTCATAGATTGGGCTGGGGACAATGTCCCAGGACGTGTCATGTTCAAAGCTTGGATTCAAGATTCACAGTGTCACCAACAAAGAGGCCTCTCCATTTTTATTCCTCAAGACTTGAAAATCAACTCCCAGGACTGTGAGAGCAATATTCTTATTTATTTTAATCTTCAAACCATACTAAACATATTTTAGGAGATAAATAGTGGAAACACAATTATTTACGCAGAGATTTTCTGTTAGAGAAATACAAGAAAAAAATCTTAAACATGTTGTCATCCTCAAAGAGGATTTCCCCCCTTTCGTGCATTCTCGTAAAGCTGTATAACAGAATCTTTGGATTAAATTTGATTAAATTTGATTAAAATATAAAAAATTTTAAAGTCTTAAAATATGAAGACACACAATGCAAATGATCTGTCCTGTACAATGTTCTGGAACAAACACTAGAAAAGTCAAATATATTTAAAAGTCTGTGTTCATATCCTGCCACCACTCCTACCAAAGAGGGGAATTGTGGGGGTTGTTTCTGAGAATAGCCACTCTACAAAGGACAGAGAACAAGATGGAGAATAATCTGAAAAACAAGTGATTCAAGGAAGGGTTGATAATATGCACATAATACAGTCTAGAGAAGAGGTGGCTCACGTAGGAAACAATTTTTATTATACCAGTCAGATAATTTGATTTCAACCAGAAGAAATTACCTCTGGCTAAACAAATATATGAAAAAATGCTCAACATCTTTAGCAATTTGGGAAATGCAAATCAAAACTACATTGAGATTTCATCTCATACCAGTCAGAATGGCAGTCATCGAAAATACAAACATAATAAATGCTGGAGAGGATATGGAGAAAAAGGAATACTTTTACACTGTTGGTGAGATTGTAAATTAGTATAGCTATTGTGGAAATTGTTCCTCAAAAGACTAGGAATGGAGCCACCATATGACGAAGCTCCTCCAGACTAGGTGTCTGCCAATGGATAAAGAAAATGTGGTATATACACACAATGGAGATTTATTCAGCCGTAAAGAAGAATAAAATCATGTAATTGGCAGGAAAATGGATGGAACTTGGGAAAATTATGTTAAACAAATAGGCCAAATTCAGAAAATCAAGAGTTATATGTTTTCTCTCATATATGGAAGTTAGGAAAAAGGAAAAGAAAAGTATGTGTGATCTCATAATAATTGAAGGATATAAGTAGAATAGAGGAAAGGTACCAGCAATAGGGAAGAGGGGAGGGAAAGGAAAAATACTGAGGAATGATAGTAATCAAATTATACTGTTATATTGTGTGCATGTGTGAATATGTAACTGAATCCCACCATTACATATGATTATAATGTACCAATAAAAGTATGGGAAAAATTCCCTGTGGTTTTCTTAAGCCAAAGTGGTATTAGTTGAAAAGAGAATTAAGTTTACATAAATGAGGATTTTGGCTGGAGATTAGGTAGAATGAAGGGAAGTACAGGCAAGGCCAGGACATGTCTGATGCAAATGCTGCCAATGCCTCCAAATGTCCCCTGCACCATGGTGGCACTTGCTCAACTCCTGACATGCTCACATTCTGACATGCTGACTTAAGACACATACTTGGGGGGCCAGAGCAGTGGCTCAGTGGTTCCTATGCTTGCCTGGCATGCGTGAAGATGCGGGTTTGAACCCCAGCACCATACCATGTACACCAATGAAGTGTCAGAGCAATGAAAGTCACATGAAAAACTAAATAAATTGCTTCTCTCTCTCTCTCTTTCTCTCTCCCTCTTTCACTGTCTTTCTCTCTCTTAAAAAAAAAAAAGACACATACTCAGCTCCTTCTATGCTGGGGAAATAGGGAGGAGGCAGAGAGAGGCCAGCACTGGGAAAATCCTATATTAAGTCTGCACAACACAGGAAATATCCAAAAGGAATATAGTTTTTTTTTTTTTATAAAGAGAGAGGGACAGTGTGTGTGTGTGAGAGAGAGAAAATCAATTTTATTTAGTTTTTCATGTAACTTCCATTGCTCTGACACTTCACTGTGTACATGGTGCTGGGGTTTGAACTCATGTCCTCATGCATGCCAGACAAGCGCTGTAACTGCTGAGCCACCACTCCAGCCCCTATAGTTATTTTTTTTTAAGTTGCATGTTTTTTTACTTTGCTTGTTTTCTGCTTCTTGCTCCTGGAATATGACCTTTTCAAAGTCTGGCATTTCATCCACTGTCTGCCTCTGAATCCCTCCCTCAGCCTTGAATAGTACATAATTAATAAATAGCTGTGGAATCTATTAAAGAATGCACACCAGGGGCATGTAAATACATTTCCGGTTGCTCCACTTGTAGATAAAGTGAGTGTTTCTTTGTTAAAGGGGTGTGGATTTTGGCTCAAAATAAGGAAAATTCTTTCTAATATTCAGTTAACCAACAACATTATAGTCTATCTCCTAATATCAGGCCTCTGTGTTTGAAGGAGGAAGCGATAGGATTTCAACAGGGACTTTATACTAGTCAGCTTTACTTCACTGTGACCAAAATACCTGACAAGAACAACTTAAAAGAGGAAAAGTTCATTTTGGTGCATGGTTTCCTTGCTCTGGGCCCAAGGTGAAGCAACACATCTGGCGGAAGGGCATGGGTAAGGAGCTCTGCTCACCTCATGGTGTCCAGAAAATGAGAGAGCAAGGGAAGGAGCCACGGGGAAGATGAACCCTTCCAGGGCACACCCCAATGACCCACCTCCTCCAGTCATGCCCCACCTGCCTACAGTTACCACCCAGTCCATTGAAACTGGTTTGGCTACAGCTTTTCCAATCCAATAATTTCATCTCCAAACAATCCTATATTATCCCCTTCTATCCAAACTGTTATAGACATTCACTACCCCTTCTACTGACAATAGCCCTGAAACTATTTTTCCTCAGGCTACATGCTTTCTGGAAAGTTCACTTCACCTCCAAGTCCAGAGGTTAATCCTTTGGTAAATCCCATTTCTCTGGCTACAATGACTGGTTCAAGAAGAGGTACCTGGCACAAATCAGATCAAGGAGAGCCAAGAACATCCACCCAGGGCTTCTGTTTGAGCCATGGGGAAAATCTCTTTTGAGGGATTTGGTATCATAACAATGAGGGCCTGGAGTAGCCAAGGTGAAACTTGAGAATGAGCCAACATGGAAGAAGGCAGAACTGAGAGAAACAGGATGATCTGATATATATGTGCCATATTCACCCAGAATTCCTAAAACATGAGCTAAAAGTTTCCTCTTGGATTTTCTGCTAATTACAATAAAACCAGATGACACAGATGCTAACTCTCAATTACTTGTGACTGCACTGGGTTGAGGAGGATTGTGAGGACTGGTTTCAGACACAATGAAAAGAATGAGGTGAGGAGGGTCATCTGTCACCGAGCAGGCGGAGGAGTGGTGTCATGCAGGCTGTGTGGCTGTGGTCCTTGGGCTAGATAATCTTGTCTCAGGAATCACAGTCTACATTCCTATCATAAAAGTTGGTCCACAACAGTGCTGTTCAAAGGAAACATGAAGTGGAGCTACACATGACTTCAAAATTTTTTCAGCAGCCATATCAAAAAGTAAAAAAGAATTACTAAAATTAGCTTTAGGAATATCTTTTATTTAATCCACTACATACAAAATATTATCATTTTAACACGTGGCGCTAGCCACATTTCAAGTGCTCAGTAGTCACCTGTGGTTAGTGGCTATGGTACTGGGCAGCACAAGTCTAGAACCACAGGGTGTTGAAATTAGAAAGATCTTAGAAGGAGCTTCTACCACCTTTGTGAAGATGACAAATGGAGGCAATGCAAGGAGCAGCTTTCCAAAAGCACAGGAGTCATTATAGTGACCTTCTATGACTTATTTCCTTTTCTTCCCAATTAAGAGTCTATGTCTTAGTATGGCAGATGGAATAATGCCCTCCACATCTCCATCCCTGGAACCCATGGATATGTTGCTTTATAGGGCAAGGTGAATTTTCTGAAGTGGTTCAGTTGAGGATATAGAATGGGAAGATTGTCCAGGATAATCCAGAGGCCCAGTGTAATCATGAGGGTCCTCATAAGTGGTAGGAGGTCAAAAATCAGAAGGAAAGAGAATCAGAGGACCAGAGGTAAGAATGCTGTATTCTGAAGGTGGAGGAAGATGCCACGGGGCAAGGAAAACGGAGGCTTCTAGAAAGATCATTTCCTGAGCCCTCCAGAAGGAACACAGCCCTGCTGCCAAACTGATTTTAACCTCATAAGAATCATTTTGGAATTATGACCTCTAGAGTTCTAAGATAATAAATGTACGTTGCTTTAAATCATTATGTTTACGATAATTTGTTTCAGCAGCAATAAAAAACTAATTCAGGAGGACACATACCTGCTGAGAAAACTGACAAAACTTGTTCCCTTAGTAGTTCAGATGGAAATCAAGGTCTCCTGAACTTATCTTCATTGTGGGAAATTCAGTGGCACATTTGGCCAATTTCTGCACACCATCTCCAACATCCCTGGGGTATAGTGGAAGGGAAATTCTCAACAGCCTTCCGCACCTACCAAAAGTTTTCACCAGTGAAAAGTGACAAGGTGACTCTTTTCCCTACAAATCTACTTTTGGGCAAATGTTTAATTTGTTCCAAATCTATCCCTGGGAAGGGGCCCACAAACACATGGTCAGGCTGTTTTTCTTGGGTCCTTCTAGGAAGAGCCAGAGGGCTATAAAACACATGTTAATCTCTGGAATTCCAGGAATTACAGAGCACATAAAAATGACTACTATTACCATAGTTCACATCCTTTCCTTTTCCAAAGCACAGTTGGAAAACTTTAAATGTGACATTTTCATTCTCCAATTACCCATTTGGAAAATACAATTTAATAAAGGCAGCTGGATTTGTTCAAAGAGCACTGGGTCGAGTCAAAGAACTTAGGCTCAACCAAGAACTAGCTCACTAATTCTCCAGGTTTGTGTTTCTTTATCATCCAGGAGAAAAGCTGAACTTGGCATTCCTTTGTGACTCTCAGATTTTATTAATTCCGTATACTGGTCTGAGAAATAGAAATCACCAAATAAATACTACTTGGGATGTCCCATTAAAGCCTCCCTTCTATTTTAAGATGTACTTCATCATCCTTGATTTCAGAGTTATTATGAGTTTCACAGAATCATATAATATGGAAAAGACCATTAAGGTTTCCTACCCAATCCTTTGTTTGGCAATTAAGTAAACCAAGACTCAGGGATTTACCCAGTGTCTCAGAACTAATATTGACAGTTCAGATCGGAAATCAAGGTCTCCTTATTCACAAACCAGAGCTCCTCTTACTCTCATATTTTGTCCTATTTATAAATCTATTGTTTCTCCTAAAAACTACAGAAAGGAGCATTCCCCCAGTGCATGCCAGGGTAGTGGTGAGAGAGAAGGGAGGGTGGTGCTGGGTGCACTGTCCAGGTGGCAAGTTCCCTGGGTAGTTTGACAGTCTGCATACAAGTAACAGCATAGAAGTTTGGCCATCTGTGCTACCTTGGTCACTTTACAGCCAGTAAATCACCCTCCACTGTCATTCACTACAGAGCTTACATTTCATAGAGATGGGACTAAAAGTTGGGGAGAAAGTGAATTCTTCCACAAATAGGTTTTCCTTTTCTAGTTCTTTCACTCACACAATGCTGTTTTTTTTTTCCAAGAACTGTGAATTAAAGAAAAAATTAATCTATGAAAAGATCAGTTATCCCCCAAGAAAGGAACAAAGAAAGAAAAGTCCACAGAGTTCCTCTGGGACTTGTTCTGGCTCTGAAGTGCCCAGTGTACACCCAATCAATCAGAAGAAGAGCAAAGTGCTGTGCTGTGCCCAGTTCTGTTGCTACCAATTACATGTTGCAGTAGGCATTGATTTGCAGCTAGAATCCTCAGATAGAATATAATCACATTTTGACTTTCCCACCTCACATAAAAATCAAGTTCAAGTAGTTTGTTGACCTCAATACGAAAGATAAAGTAATAAAGTTTTTAGAAGAGAACATATGAGAATATCTTTATATCCCTGGGGTCATAAAAGCTTTCTTAAGCAGGATAGAAATTGAAAAATTGGACTGTGTTGAAATTTAGAGTTTCTGTCCATTAAAAGACTTCAGAGAGTGAAAAGTCAAGCCCCAGAATAGGAAAAGATGTTTTCAATGTTTATGTTTGACAAAGGACTCACTATCCAGAATATGTAAAGATCTTGCACAAATTGATATGAAAAAGTTGGACAATCAAACAGAAAATTGGGCAAAGAATTGAATGAATACTTCACAACATGCCTAAAATGGCCAGTGTTAATCTTAATCCCTGGATGAATTTGGGAACCAATAACCAGTTACAAAAGGGATGTAGCATTTTTATTTAACCATCAATATTTTCAATATGCCAGAAATTATGTTGTTCTTCACACCATTTCAAATCATGATGAAAGTATTGAAATGTCAATTTAATGTTTGGAAGGAGGTATGACTTGGTCTGTTTGGGTTGCTCTAACAAAATACCTTAAACTGGGTAACTCAGAAACAACAATTTTTGTTTTATGATTTTAAACACTGGGAAGTCCAAGGTCAAGTTTCCAGCAGACTTAATGTCTGGTGAGGGTTCACTCTCTGCTTCATAAATGGTACCTTTTCATGATATCCTCACATGGTGGAAGGAACAAACGAGCTCCCTCCGGCCTCTTTTATTAGGACACTGTTATGGTTTGAATCTAAAATGTACCACAAAGTCATGTGCTGAAAGCTTGATTGTCAGCCTGCGGTGCTGGCAACCAAGAAGGTGGGGACCAGTTGGAATAAGCAGGTCATTAGAAACATGCCCTTGAAGACTATATTGGATGTCCTCCACCCCATTTCTTCTTGGCCACCATATGGTGATATGCCCCACCCCCAACACTATGTTCTGCCTAGCCATGGTCTCAAAACAATGGACCCAGCTGAACATGGATTGAAACCATGAGCCAAAATAAATCTGTCCTCCTTTAAGTTCTCAGATAATTTGTCACAGTGGTGACTAACACAGACACTAATTCCATTCTTAGGGCTCCACCCTCATGACCTAAGCATCTCCCCTACTGTCTCACCAAAGCCCCAGCTCTTGATTCTATCACTTTGGGAGTTAGGTTTCAATATTTGAAATTTGGAAAACACAAACATTTGGAACACAGCAGGAGGAGGCAGAGGATTTCAAAATCCTAGTGAGTTTATAATTTTAAAAAAGTTGAAACCAGGCATGGAGGTATATGCCTGTAGTCCCAGCGACCCAGGAGACTGAGGCAAGAGGATCAAAAGTTCAAAGCCAGTCTCAAAATAAAGGTTTGGGGATGTAGCTCAATGATAGAGCACCCCTGGGGTCAATCCTCAGTACCCCAGTACCCCCGCAAAAATCTTTAATGCCATTGGCCTAAAAGTGTTCTAGAATGCAAGGGTGGTAATGGTAGAAGAGGCCCCATGATAATCCCTGGCTTTCCAGGCCTTGGAAACAGGAAGGGTCCATGCAAGACCTATCCCATAATAGGCACCTCACAGTCACCTTGTGTCTGCTGGATGAAGTTCGCCTTCCTCACTCACCACACATTTTAGCATAAATTCCAGTATTTATCAAATGGCTTGAAGACAGCTGTTCTCCTATTCTGACTCATCACTGTCCAGTGGGCCATTGTCTTTTATAAATCTCCACCACAGAAATGAAAAGGCCAAATGTTAGGAAGCATGTAGTAAAAAAGACAATGGGCACCATAATAAATTCAGTATATAAAACTGTTCTTTGAGAAAATGGCTTGGGGATGAGGTAGACATTTAAGTTTTACAATCCCCTTAAATGGCAAATTTCCCATTATCTATTTTAGGCAGAGAAAGGAGCATTTGGATTAATTAAACAGTTACCATATAATTATTATCATACATATATGTTAGTTTTCAAAACACATCAAAATCCACTTGATATTGTCACATAATTACTTTTCTTTTGGCAAATCAGAAGACTTCAGAATTCTGTCTGCCTTCGAATCTTTTATATAAATGTTAATTATCACTGTCTTATGGGTATACAGAAGTATTCATCCAGATATGCACAATGGCAAAAAAAAAATCCGTTTTTGCTTTGCTCAGAATAGAGACTGGAAAAAGCTGGCAGATGTAACAAAAGACATAGAAACCATTACATGGAGTATTTACACCAAACTTAAGGAGTGTTTTATACACTTTTTAATTTTAGTGACTAAAATGGGCTTTTCTTGGACTTTTACAGTTATAAAATCTTCAAATACTCCTTTTGGTAATGAATCACTTTGCAGATTTACAGGAAACTAAGAAGTGGTGAAAAGATAAAATTAATTTCTTATGATCAAAACCAGGAAATTTTAGAGTTGGAAGAAATTTTGGAATGTATTGATGTATCTAAAGAGCGTGCCCAGCATAGTTATTCCTCCAAAATACAGCATTTATAACTGACTATTAACTTGGAGGATACATAAGTCAGCGAGACTCTTGAGCTACATTAAGTACACATTATCATTACTCATTGCAGATGGATGCCTGGAAATTGATGATGCAGAGAATTATCATTTTATTAGCAGGTTGGGTACCACAATGTGCAAGTTGGATATTTGGGATTTAGGAGATAATTTGCCATGGAAGCAATGTTACAAGTGGAGGTTGGATTGCCTGGCCAGGACAAAACTATAAGTTCATTTTTCTGTGCGGCTGTTAAGAGCCCCCACTCACTTCTTCATCTAATCACAATTCAGGCTTCATTGTTGCCTCTTATGTAATATTAGAATCAACAAATCCAGGGTTTTAAGTCCCGCTGCTACACATCAGTTGTAACTCTTGGAAAATCAATTCAATCTTTCCATTTCTCAGTTTCCTCTGCTGTGAAAAGAGGATAATCATACCCTTCTCAGGTCACATGACTACAAGATGTTCCCCAGGGATTCCTCTTCCTGTGTAGTTACCCTCTGTTCCTCTCTTGAACAGAAAACAGTCTGCCTGCATAACCAATAGGATATTATGGAAATGATAGGGTGGGACTTGTGATGCTGGGTAATAAAATATATGGTGGCTTGCCTCCCTTGGATCTTTTGCTCTGGGGAAGCCAGCTGCCATGTTGTGAGGATACTCAAGCAGTCCCACACCCAAGAAGTCCATGTGTCAGGGATCTGAGATCTCCTGCCAACTGCCAGAACTTTCCTCCCAGTCATGTGAGGGAAGATTCCCCAACCCCAGTTAAATCTTCCAACGACAGCAGCTTAGGCTGCTGACTCCTTAACTCTAACTTCTTTTTTTTTAAATTTTTTATTTTTGAACAACCATACAAGTTTTTAACAAAATAATATCAAATGTGTATAGATTCTGGATATTACAATTACCCCCAGGAGAGCCCCCCCAATTACCCACCCTTATCTCTCCCTTCCCCTTCTCCCCATATCTCTAAAAAAGGATTATGTTATATAGCATTATATCTTATCTGGGTTTAACATATGATAATAGACCAACTTTCTCACTGGCTAGGGTCTAGTCCCAACCTCCACAGATGAGTGGAGACAATCGACCATTAGTTCTCTGGGTTAAGCTGATTTTACTCAGCATGATTTCATCCATAGCCATCCATGTGCCTTCAAAGCCTGCAATATCATTGTTCCTAATTGCTGTGTACTATTCCATGGTATAAATGTACCACAGTTTTTGGATCCATTCATCCAGTGAGGGACATCTGGGTTGTTTCCATAGCCTAGCAATAGTAAATTGTGCTGCTATGAATATAGATATTGCTGTGGAACTCTAACTTCTTGAGCCACTCTGAGCCAAAGCACAGACAAGGCATCCTCAGATTCCTGACCCACAGAACTGTGTGAGATGATGACATTTATTGTTGTGAGCAGCTAAGTTATTGCAGTAATTTGTAACGGAGCACAGATAACTATATACCACCTCATAGACCGGATGATGTAAGGAATGAAGGAGACTTAGCCTAGTGTCTGGGCAAAGGAAGTACATGGCAATTGGCAGCTGTTGGCATCATTATCCTGTTGTTGTGTCTTGAATGCTTGGTCATTTTCTTGACCACACAGACAGTACTGAGGACAGCCAGAGACGTTTCTTTCTTCTCCCCATTTCTTTCCTTCTGACACCACAAAGTGAAGAGCCTTGGATGGTGCCCACAGTACCTTCTGCCTGTGGTCTTCCTCTTCTTTTCTTTCCTATCCTTCTTCCTAGGGTCCTGACTCCATCCAGGGGCATCTGGTTTCAGGGAGGTGAAGACAATGAAGTGGGTCCTGATTCCAGCCTAGTAGATCCTTGATCTTCCACTGGGTGCGCAACATTGATGCTTTATTATGCTAAAGACTATTTGCATCAGAGACAGGGGGCTTCTATCTAAAGGAAGCCAGTGGCAATCCCAGAACATCACACTGTTCTAGTAGCATAATCATATTTAATTTTCTATGGTTATTCACTGTAGTGTTTCTATCATGCCCAATGGACAATCCTCCTGTTTCGCTGTTCCTTTATGGTGAGGGGTGGGAGGAGAATTTGTGTCTTAATACCATCTGCAATTATCCATCTGGACAGGCCTCAGCACCCCTGAACTGGACATGTGCTGAGCTCACTGGTGGTTAGTTCAGATGATTTCTGATGCTTCTGTGAGTTCTGAACTCTCAGCCAGTGCCTCAGTGTACCAAGAGAAAAAGGAAATCAAACACAATATTATTAATCAGAATTTGACTTTGTGAGGACATATTCAGTTAGAGTCAGGTAGCGAAGATGGCAAATTCTTCTTTTGTTATGAGGCTTACTGGGAGAATTCCAGAGAATAGAAAGAATTCTTGAGAGTGCTTATTAATTCACACAAATACTAGGCTAAGAATTTCATGTAAGAAAAAAATCTAGAATGCAAATAATAAAAAATCTAATTAGGAAATTATTTTCAGAATGTTCCAAGATAACTGAAAAAAAGTAATTAGCCTTTATCTGTAATCAGTATTGTACCTATATTAATCTTCATTTATAATAATCCTGTGAAGGGCATTCTTCGTTCTTCCATCTTACACATGAGGAAATTGAGCAGAGTGATTAAAACCCTTGCCCAAGATGTATAATGGGGTAAGAAGCAGATGTGAGCTTTGATGTCTTTTTCATAACCCAGTGGAACTTTCCCTAGATAAGAAGTTTTGTGCTGTGAAAGTAAATGGATGGGTGGAGGGTACAGCTCAGTGATAGAGCTGTTGCTTAGGACATATGAGGCCCTGGTTTTGATCCCAGTGCCACAAAGAAAAGAGGGTAGCGTGGGCGGGGGGAGAGAAAGGGGAGAAAAAGGGATGTTAATGGATTTTTTTAAGAGAGAGGGACAGTAAGAGAGAGAAAGGGAGAGAGAGAGAGAGAGAGAGAGAATCAATTTTATTTAGTTTTTCATGAGATTTTTGTTGCTCTAAGACTTTGTTGAGTATGTGGTGCTGGGGTTTGAACTCAGATCCCGTGCATGCCAGACAAGTGTCGTAACCACTGAGTCAGCCCCATGTTAATAGATTTTTAAAAAGCAAGTGCTTGATTCTTTTTTTGTTGTTGTAGTAAAAAACACAAAACAAGAAATCTACATTCATAATAAATCTAAGTACCTGACTTTTTTTTTTTAAGAGAGAGAGAGGGAGAGTGAGAGAGAAAGAAAAAGAGAGAACCAACTTTATTTAGTTCTTCATCTGATTTTTGTTGCTCTGACACATAGCTGTGCATGTGGTGCTAGGATTTGAACCCAGGTCCTTGCGCATGTCAGGCAAGCAGGATACGCTGAGCCACCACGCCAGCCCCAAGTGCCTGACTCCTGATGCTCTTCTACTTGATCTTCCCACAGTTCTAAGAGCAGCATTGTGCAATGAAAACATAATGGGAGAAACATAGATGATTTTAAATGTAACCACTTGAAAAAGCTAATTTTCTTAGTTAAGGGAAATGAATAGTGTTTTTAATCAAATATATCCAAGGTGTTATTTCAGTGGATAGTTGGTATAAACACAACACATCATCCATGTGTCCTATGATCTGCTCTCCAATTCTCTTCAGCAAGTTTCGCCCAACTGCTAAGATTCAGAATGTTTGGAAAAAATTCTGGCTCTATGGTTAGGGAGAAGTCCTTGCCTTGGGAAGCCACCGGGTTGAACAAATACTTCCCTGGGATAGCTGGGTTCATGTCAGCGTCCTGGCTGTTGAGGTCCCACAGAAGCAAGTGCAGCTTGAGATGGGTTCTGAGGAATCCCAGGTAGGTCCAGGGCTTCTGGGGAGGATGAGCTTCACAAATGGGAGGGCAGAGGAGAAGGCAGAAGACCTCTCAGAAATCCTGGGTGGATGCACAAGCCATGCTTCTCTTTCCCTATAAAGAGCTTCCATGCTTGACTCTTGCCTGTGTGACATCAAGTGTGGGTGTGTTTCCTCTTGCTGCATGCCACATTGAGAATTCAGACTCCTGTGTCTTCCTGTCTGGGGAAGCAACTTTTGCCTATGATATTCATGAGCAACTGGCAGATCAATAAGCATAATGAAAAGCCAAATCAAGTATCAGCTTGGGACAGAACAGTTGACTCTTCCAATCACTTCATTCCTCTGTTCTGGGTGTCCTACCACAAAAATGATCCTCCAAAGCCAGGTTCCCTCATGGTGGTGAAGAATTTTCAGCCAGGTGGGTCAGGGCATGGGAGCATTCCAAAATAGATTTCCAGTAAACGTTACCGTATGCTACTAAGCTACCCAAGTGTGGGGGCTGGGTTGCTGAAGAGGAGATGGGCACAGTAGTTGCTTGGGTACCTACAGCCTCCAATGGAGAGCAGGAAACAGAAAGCCAGACTGTGGCCAGATCATGAAGACTGTGGCTACCTCCTAAAAATGAGTATTCTCCATCCAAACTCTGTGACTGATCATCACAGCTGTGGTGCTGGATCTCAGTTGCCCTGTGCTGGGAACTGTTTGGGTTTCTATTGGTTCTCCATCCAGGCATCTCCTGGGATCCCTTTTTGTCATTTCCAAGCTGGCTTTTCTCGCTCCCCTTGTTGGCTTCGATGTGCCTTTGCCCCCAGTTGCATGCACCTGGGTCACTTCTTTGGCCAACTGTCCCCAGGCATTTGCAACCAATCCTTGTTTCAGTCAGCTTTTTCATTGCTGAAACCAAAATACCTGACAAGAACAATTTTAGTGGAGGAAAAGTTTATCTGTCACTCATAGTTCCAGAGGTCTCCTTCCACTGACAGCTGACTCCATGGCCCAAGGGTGAGGCAGAACATCAGGGCAGAAGGCATAAATTGTATCATTCATTCCCATATTGGATAATGACAGTTGTGAGTTCAAATATAAGAACATTTAACCGGCATGTGGAATTCCTAATCAATTCATATTTTGTGGCTGGCTCATTCATGTTTTATTCTTATTAGAACAACAGAAAGCTGCACACCTTAATTGATTTCATTTCACTTTCTGGTACGTGTATTTTTCTTATCAGCACCGTACAGGGGTAGTGGGCTTTATAAATAAAATACTATCCGTGTCTTTTCTCTGTATTGTTTTTTTTCAGTCAGCTTTTATGCTGCTGTGATTAAAAGATCTGAAAAGAACAATTTTAGAGCAGAAAAAATTTCTTTAGGGGCTCACGGTTTCAGAGATCTCAGCCCATAGACCGCAGGCTCCGTTGCTTGGGGCTTGTGGTGAGGCAGAACATCATGGGGGAAGAGTGTGATGGAGGAATTTGACTCAGAACATTGCAATCAGGTAGCAGAGAGAGACTCCATTCACAAGATACAAAATATATATACCCCAAAGACATG
>PVKS010024666.1:0-30831 GCA_004027875.1 Aplodontia rufa | reverse complement strand
AATCCAGATAAGATGTAATGCTTTACAATCTAATACCTTTTTTAGAGTTATAAAGGGAAAGGGAAGGGAGGGATAAGGGAGGGTAATTGGGGGGGCACTCCTGGGGATAATTGCAATATCCAGAATATTTACACATTTTATACACATTTTATATTATTTTGTTAAAATCTTGTAAGGTTGTTCAAAAATAAAAAAAAAAAAAATAAATTCCCATCCTCCCAGAGCACAGTGGTTGAAGCAAAGAGGCAGGTCAATGATGAAGGAGGAGGAGGAAGCCCATTTGGTGACCAGAAGAGGGAGATTGCACACTGAGCCAAACACTCCCACGGGAACATTTGGTTTTAATACAGTTGCAGATTGATTTCATTTATTTATTTGGCGCACTGGCTTAAAAAAAAAAGAACAGAGGAAGTTACAGATAACAGCTGATGTTCATCACACAGGGCAGGTACAGTTCTAAGTGCTCCACATGTAGTATCTCACTTAAACTTTTCCATCACACAGTGAAGGAAACACAAATTTCTGTTGCCATTTTATAGATGAGAAACCTAAGGCACAGAGAGGATCAGAAACTTTCTCAGGGCCATCCCGCTGCTAAGTAGGAGAATGAACTTCAAAACCGACAAGCTGAAGGCTTAACCAGAGGCCTGAGAAGTCAACGAACCCTAATGTCTGACCTGCAGCTATTTTACAGCTCAGAAACTTCCATGGGTCATTCTGCTTTTTGCCTTGTTTTACAGAAGAGGGTGGAGGTGTGGGAAGAGACCTCTGGAGGTCTACCGACCCAGTTTCTCATTCCAGGTGAAACTTCTTTCCTGGTCATCAGGAGAACATCCTGTTAGGAAAATTACTCCTTTAGACAAAAGGAGTCTTGGAATTTCTTAGAGAGGCTATTTCAAGGAAATCCAGAAGAATCTCTGGAAAGTCAGATTTACTGAAGGGAACAGTGTTCCCCTAGGAAATGGGGTGGAGAAAATGAGGCTGTATGATGGGTTGTTTTTTTTTTTTTTAAGAGACAGGGACAGTGAGAGAGAGAGAGAGAGAGGGAGAGAGAATCAATTTTATTTAGTTTTTCATGTGGCTTTCATTGCTCTGACATCCCGTTGCGTATGTGGTGCTGGGGTTTGAGCCTGTGGACTCCGCATGTCAGGCAAGCACCACAACCACTGAGCCACTGCTCCAGCCCCCATGTGATGTTTTAGGGAGAACTATTTGTTACCAGAGGAGAACAGGACTGGAAATTGAATAAGTAATGGAATAAACATAGTCTCACAAAGCTTTTTTCTAATCACTAGGAACTTTTAATTTAAAAGCAGCTTCTAAACGAGCTTTTTATTTTTGTGATCTTTGAAGCCACGTTTCCAGTAAGCTGCAAAGTGAACATTTATTTCCATAATTCAGTGGTGCAACACAGTGGGATGTAACAATAGGATTTGTTGTTACATAGTCACACGTGCACACAATATGTAAGCATGAGTTGTATTTTTTTTTAAGAGAGAGGGACAGAGAGAGAGAAAGAAAGACAGAATTAATTTTTATTTCGTTTTTCACATGATTTCGTTGCTTGGAGACATTGTTCTGTACGTGGTGCTGGGGTCTGAACCCTCATACTCACGCATGCCAGGCAAGAGCTGTAACCACTGAGCCACCGCTCCAGCTTAGCCCCTGAGCATAAGTTTTTGATCACAAAATCTTCATTTGTGAAGACATAGGTATATGAGACATGGAAATCTCTCGCTCGCTCGCTCTCTCTTTCTTTCTTTCTTTTTTTTTTTTTGTACTTCCTACCTCCACAGGCAACTAAGTACAGTGGCTCTGAAAATTGAAAAAAAATGAAGCTACAAATTTCTATTGATTTCCTTGGATTGGATGTCATGGTGTTTGTAACCTCATGGATAACAACAACATAAGGGACAGGAGAATATTCCTGTTCTACTGGTAATGACTAAGCCCTGAATTTCATATTCCATAGGGTTTTTTTTTTTTTTTTTTTTTTTTTTTTTTTTTTTTTTTTTTTTTTTTTTTTTTTTTTTTTTTTGAGAGAGAGAGAGAGGGGTTGGGGATTTAGCTCGGTGGCAGAGCGCTTGCCCTAGCATGTGCAAGGTCCCGAGTTTGGTCCTCAGCCCTTAAAAAAAAAAAAAAGAGAGAGAGAGGATAAATTTTATTTAATTTAATTTTTCATATGGCTTTTGTTGCTCTGACTCTTTGTTGTGTATGTGGTGCTGGGGTTCGAACCCGCATTCTCACGCATCCCAGGCAAGCGTCATAACCTCTGAGTCACTACTGTAGCCCCTTCCGTAGGTTTTAAAAGAATTTCATTAGAAGTAATTTATACTTAGAGCGAAATATCCACAGCATGCATAAAAGAAAAAAGAGGAAAACAACCATGCACCAGCAACAATTCCTCCCTTCCCATACAGCCACACTGAGAACTCTGGAGGCATCTCTCTGTCCAGACTTTTAAAAGTTAACATGCAGATAAAAATCTTTTCCTTTTTTTTTTTTTTTTTTTTGTACTGGGAATTTATCTCAGGGATGCTCTACCGCTGAACCACATCCCCAGTTTCTTTCTTTTTTCTTTTGAGACAGAGTTTTGCTCAATTGCCCAGTCTGTCCTCTGACTTGTGATCCTCCTGCTGAGCCCATCTCTGAAGCTGGGATTACAGGTGTGGGCCACCGTGTCTGGCTCTTGTTTTCCTTTCTAAAGTATAATAAAAGTCATAAAGACAATTAAGACTGTAAAGAAGGGGAAATGTGCTGGCATAGGAGCTCATAGGCAGCTGTAGCAGTATCCAGGGAACTTGAGAGTGACAGTAGAGTCACCTCCCACCTGGTTCTTCCTGTCGATGATCTGAGTGACAGCCAACAGTCGGGGGTTCTAGAATAAATTATAGTTTACTAAAGCCCTATTTAATCACATAATGCACCTTCTAAAAATGATGATTATGAAAGAACTATTTGTGCTATGTTAAACCACAAAAGATTACAAAGACTTATGTGTAAAGAGTACAGGGACATATTCCAAAAGGTTCACACTGATGGGGATTAGGTGGGGAGATCTTGAATGCTTTTTAAATCTCCTTTTTATTTTCCTTATTTCTTCTGCATTGTGGTTATGTTTTTCTATAACAAAGGAATTTTTAAAATGTGTGCTAATCAGAACCTTTGGAACCTCCTATACATTTACTGATGCCAGTTGCCTGTCAGAAAGCAGCGGAAGACAATGCAACTCCATGTAATGTTTAAACGCACAGTAAATTGGACACATTTATTGGGCTGTGACTCATGTTTGAGCTTGAACCATAAAGAGTACAAGTAATATATCATCTTACCTTATTGAAAACAATAACTTCCTTATTCACTGACAGAACCATAAAATGGCATTTGTTATGGCTTGGATGTAGGTGTCACCTCCAAAGCTCCTGTGTCAATGCAGAAATGTTCAGAGGCAAATGATTGGATTATGAGAGCTGTAGCCTAAGCAGCCATCCTGGTTTGAAGGGACTGGGTAGTAACTAGGTGGGTGGGGCATGGCTGGAGGAGGTGGGTCACTGGGGACTAGAAGGGTTTGTCTCCCCTGCTATCCCTTCTTCTTTCTCTCTGCTTCCATCCACCATGAATGGGGCAGCATCTCCTCCACCATGATCTTCTGCCCCACCATGGACTGAAGCTGTGAGCTCATAGTAGGCCTTATCTAATGTGTTTTTGTCAGGTATTTTGGTCATGGTGACAAAAAGCTGACTAACACAGGATCTAAAGTTTACAGAAATACACAGCTAGTCACCATGACAGAGTAAGAGAGGAAAGGCAATTGAAGTGTGTCTATCTAACTTTTGGTCTTGGATTTGACCACACTAACTTCAGTTTCTTATATCAAAATGTGAATGATCAGCTCTTCCTGGCTAACATTGATTTATCATCAGAGTGAAACAAAACCAAAGATCCCCCAAACGGGATCCCCCAAGTCAGAAAGGCTAGAGCAAATAATAGAAGCAATCCCATTGGACGTTCATGCCCATCCACGTGGCCACTGTTGGAGTACTTCAAGGACGGGGAACATGCCATCTTTGGGATTGTCCTATTACTGAGCTCTTTGTTATGCTGGTATGCTGGTCTCCTGAACTTTTTTTTTTTTAAGAGAGAAGGACAGAGAGAGAGAGAGGAAAGGAGAGAATCAATTTTTATTGAGTTTTTCTCATGGCTTTCGTTGCTCTGACACTTAGTTGTGTACATGGGTGCTGGGATTTGAACTTGTGTACTTGAGCATGCTGGGCAAGTGCTTTAAGCACCGAGCCACTGCTCCAGTCCCCTCTCCTGAACTTTTTATCCCATTTTTCCAGTTCTATCTCTGAGGCGGGGCAACTTGGGCCTGAGCTTGGTTTGATGGCTCCCAGGTGTTCAGATAACAATCCTCTCCCTCTATTGGCCAGTGGGAGAGCCTGGCTGGTCTTCTCTGGCAACCAGCAGTCCTTGCTACTGTCTTCTTTGGGTGCCACGGTGGGAGAATTCTTGGAAAGTACTACTCTGGACTACAGACTCTAGAGTGACTGCCCTCCATTGTATTAGAAATCACACCTTCACAAGGGCAGCTAGCACACTCTCCTACCACACACAATCCAGTCCAGAGTGGTTTAATCAAGACTCCAGCATTTGTTTCTTTTGTTAGCTTTCTTTTTCCCCCTATATGTTTGCTTTTTTGTATGCCCTGTTCTATATTTGTGAAATTAGGTTTAGGAGTAAGAATGGGATTTCAGATTAATGCTATCCATTGTTACCTTTGGTTCATGGTTCCATCTTGATGGGATCTTCTGGGATTCTGATTGGCCTACTCAATGAATTCATAATGCATTTTACTCCAGATCCTCCAAGATGTGGTGAGCTTGGTAGCTCTGCCCCTATGCCCTAGGGACCTGTTCTGCACTTCCAGCTTCCTCCCCTGACTCTGTCTTGATCTTGAGATATTCTTTTCTGCATTTTTGGCCTTCAGGAACTTTGCTAGGATCTACCTGCACTCTGTTTCCTTTTGCCAGTTTGGTTTTAGATTTTAATTCTGCTTTATAACCTTGTATATTAGTCCATATTTGTTGCTATAACAAAATGTCTGAGGCTGGGAAGTTTATAAAGAACAGTTGTCTGCTTAGCTCACCTTTGAGGGTAGCTAATCTAAACAATATGGTGCTGACTCTGGTGAGAGCCCCCATGGCTGCATCTTATAATGGTGGGTATCCTGGAGGGAGCCTGTGCACGAGGGAGAGATTACACGATGAGACAGGAAGCCAGAGACTGGGGAAGGTTCAGTCTGGCTCTTTCATAATAACTCTCTTTTGGGAACTAACTGGGGTCCCATGATAACTACTAAATCACTTTTGAGGGTAATAACTCTATTGGCCCAAACAACTTGCACTAGGCTCCATCTCTTAATTAAGGGTCCCATCTCTTCTTAATAGTGCTACCACCATGGGGACTAAGTTTCCAACATATGGACCCTTGTGGGACAAATCACATCGAAACCATAGTACCTTGCATTTGCCATTTTTTAAAAAAATTAATCCTTTCTATCTACTCACCTTCCTTTCCTGCATTCGTCTACTCTGGACTCCACAACTAAATAGTGACCATGACCATGTCCTCACCCCACCTGGTGCCTTTGTCTTGGGGAAAAGAAGTCAGCTACACATACACACATACAGGAAGTGCATGGGATCAAATACCAAGGCCAAGCCTTCCACTGGAACTCACTCTTCCAACAGACCATTTATCATAGAACATGGGTGTTTACAAATGTTTTTAACCCCACTCACCACATTGTCCATTTTTCTCACAAGACAGGCATTTGCAAATACTTGTAGGAAATCCTGATTCGCCAAGCTTACAGTGTTCTGCCTAAGCTTCCCACCCCAAACCCCACCAAGCTAAAGGCTGAATGAGTTTTACCAGATTGGGTTCATTAAGTCAATAGTTGTTTTCCCTTGGCAATCATGGCTTCAGCAAGCGCTGAAAAGCTGTCCCCATAATAACTCATCTGGAATCTTTCCTGTTCCCTCCTCTGTGCTTGAAAACTCCCTCAGGACCAGGAATGGATGTGGAAGCTGTCTGTTTGGAAGTATGAAGGATTGGGCATGCATTCTCCTCAGAGGATTGGTGGGAGGCTGGGAGACCCACGGTGCAATTTGGTAGACTGGAGGAGTCACGGGATTTTCTGAATGGTTGAGGTGTCATTGCCTGGAATAGGAGTGAAATCAGCAGGCAAGCAATCAAGCCTGATTCTCCAGGCTGACCGCCAAGGTTACACGGCAGCCTTTGGGCATAGTGTGGTGACCGTTCTATTTAAAGGGACAAAGGTTAAACTAACAGAATGTGTCACTGGAAGGCATTTTAGATAAAGTCTAATTTAATTGCAGAATCGCTGGATCTCATACAACAGGGGCTTACTACCCTTTCTTGACGACCCACAGCATTTGAGGGGAGAGCAAGACTAGATTCTAGGTATGCACCCTGGCACTCTTACATGCACGCATACACACATGTACGTGCACACACACAAATGCACACACACCGTCCACACACATGTGCTTCTTCAGTCTCCTTTCTCACTAATTGTGATATATAGGAAACACATGGATTTTAATTGCATTAAACATTTTCTCAACTGCAGATCAATTTTGAATGTATAAGCTTTTCCAGGAAAATACATGAGTTACCTCTGACCTTTTATGTGTAAGTACAGACATTCTGGAGTTCTGTAAAGACCACGTTTACCAATATAATTGTGTAATAATGATGTCTTCTTATAGTTTAATATTAAAAGCTCTGGGCTCAGCTCAGAGAATTCTATCCTCCAGCACTCAGAAAGGACCCAGGAGTTTTGGAGATTTTCCATTAACTTCTGGTATTGAATTTTTGTTGCCTGCTATGACTCTTTGTTTCCCCTGAACTCTGTGGGGGAGCGAGTGCTGAGAAAATGGAGGCAGGAGTGCGTGTGTATGCACATGTACAGTAGGTGTGCCTCACATACATGAATCAAAGTGTGCAAATTCCTGACATTTTTCTCCTTGTTGAGAAGTGGCGAGAAGAGGCAAAAGAAAAAAAATTGTACGGAGTTTAAAGGGGACCAGAAAAATCCTTGATATGAAATCTGTCTTCTCCACTCTTCAGTACAGATAATAGAGAAAAATTGGCTTAGAGAAAAATTAGGGTGACAAAGTCCTACTTGAGTGGGCCCGTGCCTGTAGCCAGCTGTGTCTAGTCCACACTCTGTCTGCTTGTTGGAGCCAAGGGCTGGGCTTCCTGATGTTTGTCTGTTTGGGGGCCCTTGCAGCCCTTGGGAAGTCAGAGGCATCTCTGGAATTAATTTGCCCCTTAGTATCTTAGGCTTGGGGCCAGCAGCCAGGGAAGGCACTCCTCTTGATTCCGAGGTTTTGGAGTCCTGATGGGAACTCACCAGGAGGCATTTGTCAGGAAACTGCAAACCAGGAGGGGCAGGCAGCTTCTCCTTCCCTGCAGGCCTTTCCAGGTCTTCCCCAGCCTCCCTGCTGGCTTCTCTGTGGGAGGAAACAGGGACAGAGGAGATAAAAGAGTGGGGAGAGAAACTGCAGGAGGGATAGGAGGGAGAAAGAAGGAGAGGAGGGAGGATCAAGGAGAGAAAGAGGGAGGAGAGGGGAAGGGAGTGGAAGAGGCAGGAGGAGCTGGAGGAAGGGAGAAGGGGAAAGGGTGGGGGAAGCAGAAGACTGGGAGGGGCAGGGGGAGTAACCTGACAACAGGGGAGCCAGAAGTGAGAGTGTGGCAAGACTGCTTCCTGCATCTGTGACCCTCCCTCAGTTCCTCAGCTGCTCTTGAGCTCTGCTAAGGGCCGCAGGACACTTGGGTTGCAAATAATTGAAATCCTGACTCAATTGACCTGACTTAAAAAAAAACCAAAGAAAATATATTGGCTCCCTTCCCTGAACAGTCCTGAGACCGTATGGGTTGGAGTGGTTTCTAGCACTTTCTCCACTGTCCTTTGAAAGTCCTTCCTGTGCACTGGTTTTATCTGCAAGCTGTTTCCTTCCTTGTCTTAAGAAGGGTGGCAATAGCGGCCGTCTTTCTGGGTCCACTTCCCACCACTGTCAAGCAGAAGCCCTGAGGCTTGCTCTGGCTAGAGCAGCCCTGAGCCCATGGACCCGGTCTGGAGTACTCCAGGTGCTGATGAGCTTTGCCCTGGGCTTGCCTGTCTCTTGGTCTCTTTGGACAGAAGGGAGGTTTACCCAGGTCAGCTCAGACCAGAGAGGCTGCCCCTGGAGTTGGGGTGGAGTCTGTCACTCCCAAGCCTCCAGGCTACTCCATGTTGGAGGCAGATGGAAAGTTCCACCCAACCTTTGAGAGACGTCTCTGTGAGTACGTTCACAGCAGTCTCTTGATTCACCAGATGGCCTAGACTTGAGCATCGACATTATAGACAGGTTAGAACTGTCAGCGAAAGAACTTTAGGAACATGGCCTTGAACTTCAAGACCATTCTTCCATTTCTTAATGTTGTTGCCATCCCTGTCCATGGCTAAATTGGAACATTTGCTCTCTCAATTAGAGGTCATTAATCTACCAATTAATCACAGTTGCTTGGTTGTTGCCTAGAGCAGGCTGCCCTCTGGGAATGACATCAAGAAGTCTGAGACAATGGCTGCTAGGAAATTGCACAGTTCCTGAGCAGATAAGTCCTATTACCAAATAAATTGTGCTGATTATCAGGTAAGACTTGAAGAGCAACGCAAGGCCAGCCTGGGCTCCACCTGGGCTCCATCCCTGCCCGGCTACAGGATCTAGAGAAAGGTACTAAACTGGTTTCCATATCTGCAGAATGAGACCAGAGAATTTAATTTTCCTAGAAGAAGGCTTGGCATGGATCAGCACCCACACTCGCTCTGTCTGTTACCAGCAGAGAGGGAAGGCACAGGTCAGAGCAGAACCACTCCAGGGAGCAGTAGAAGAGGTACTTGAGAGCTCCTGCTATGGGTCCCATCTCCCTCTGATCTCCTTGTTCTACTTGACCGTCAGGGCACGGGGCAGGGGAGGTGGGCACCATCAAGCAGAGGTCAGAGGTCTGGAATGGGAGCAGAACTGATTGTGGGGAGGGGGGGTCCTGCCACATCTCCTGGGGGCTTGCCTCAGTGCAATTGCTCTCTGAGGAATGGAGAGGTGGGCAGAGCAGGAAAGGAGATGAGAACCCCAGGCCTGGCCCCCTGGTCAGGACCCTGATGGTGAGACCACTAACAGGCTGGACCTATGTCCTCCAGTCTGTTCCAGGTTTAATGCAAGGTTGTGCAAGGAGAGAGCTGGCCTTGTGAAATGTTGGAGGTAAACTTGCAGAGAGGGGTATTGGTATTTCGTAAGGGTTTGGCACGTTCGCTGAATGATTCTGGCTGCCTGCCCCGCTCTGAGTTTCCTGTTCATAGTTCCCCAGATGTGTCACTGCCGAAGGATTAAAGCACTAAGAGGCTCTGACACAGGCATCACCAGCAGCCCACTTTCCCTGAGCTGTCTGACAAGATATGAGCTGTCATTCTCGTGTGACACAGATCCTAAAACGAAGCTACATGGGAAAGGGGGTTGCAAAAAGAATCAGCAAAACTGTCCAGGCTGGCTAGATAATGCACTTTTATTTTTAATAACCAGAGTCAACTCAGCGGGCTTCATTTGGGGGAAGAAATCCTGCCAGATTATCATCTCAGCTACTGCTTCCTATGAGGCCCTGCATTTCCAATGTCCCAACCATGAACAGAAACGGTAAGATATTAATTGCACTTGAGGGATTTTTGTTTTGTTTTGTTTTGTTCAGAGAGGGAGAGAGTGAGTGTGAGAGAGAAAAAAAGAATCAACTTCATTTAGTTTTTCATCTGGTTTTTGTTTCTCCAACACTTAGTTGTATTTGCGGTGCTGGGGTTCAAACCGGGGTCCTCTTGCCTTCCAGGCAAGCGCTCCAACCGCTGAGCCATCCCTCCAGCCCCACGGGATTTTTTTTTGTTTTGTTTTTGTTTTTGTTCTAAGTATTTCCTCCTTTTTGTGGGAGAGCGTTTACTTACACATTGATGAGGCGTTGAGGAAGCACACATGGAATCTGATGAGAGGTAATGTTATGTTGTTTGTGTTGAAATGAACTTTCAGGATTACTTGGAGTTAGGTGGTTTTAGGCACATTTAACCTTCAGAAGTGTGTGAGCCATAATAAAAGATCACTTATGATTACCTAAGCTTTATTTGATGGAAAATTAATTAAAAAATCATGGGAAATATATCTTATAACTTTATACTACTTATAAGCCATAATAATTACAGATGACTTTCAAAGTGTTGAGGGTTATAAATAAGATCCTCTTATGATGCTGGTGTGGGTGTTCGAATTAGGACTTATTATAGCTCTTTCCAGTAAGCCTCTATAGTTTTAGAGGGAGCATAATTTCACTTAAAATTTTTGCTGAAGATATTGCCTTGTTATTAATAGGCATCCATTGATTACATTTAAAGTTAGAATGCATTGTAATCCCAGCAACTCAGGAGGAAGAGGCAGAAGGGTCACAAGTTCAAGGCCAGTCTCAGAAATTTAGCAGGATCCCATCTCAAAAAGAAAAACAGGAGAGTGGAGAATGTAGCTCAGAGATGAAAGTGCCCCTGGGTTCAATCCCAGTACCTAATAATACAATAATGATAATAATAATAATAAGAATTAAAGTTATAATCCATTACATTGGCAAGACTTATACACGATTCCTTTGATAAGGGCTTAAAATTTAACATGAAAAGCACAAGGGCATCTTATTGTTGGAAGCTTTGCAATGGTTCGGAGTGGAGCTAGAGAGAAGACTGTGCCCTTTCATAGGGGATTATAAACTCTGCATTTCTCACTGGACACCTTGACCTCTGTAATTCCCAACAATAGTGTTGCTGTGGGACAGAATAGAAAAATAGGCAGAATGGGAGCGATAAAGGAAGAAAATAAAGAGAGAGAGAGAGAGAGAGAGAACAAAGTGGAGTTTACCACTAACTTAATTGAGTTTACTACTCTTATGCAAAATGCTAGTTTTGCACTGGTCTCTTGAGAGGGAATTGCAGGTGATGGGGAGGGGGAAGGGTGCTTCAGGACACCCAGGCAGTGATCACAGCGTGGTGAGTGAAGCATTCACCAAGGAACAACTGGAGAACAATGGTGTGTATGTCCAATGCCAAGGGCTTGTGTTCACTATAAATGTGTTAATTGTTGGAAAAAGGAAGATGTGATTGTCCAGAAAGTCCGGGGAATGCTTCCAGAGGTGAACTTGATCTTCCCCATTTGATCTTTCTCAGTGCAACAAGCAGCTAATCTTTGGACCCGTGAGCCCTAGTTTGTTTACTCAGAAGAAAAACTTGACAGTGGGCTCCAGGAATGGTAGAGTTGCTTTTAAAATATATCCTTTAAAAATTTACAACAGTATCACATGATCATTGTCAAAAAAGCTTCAAAAAGAATACATATATATATATATATATAAAATTTTAAAAGATGAGACATAAAATCACTATGAGAGAAATACTATGGATTGAACAACCCTAATCAGAAAAGCTGAAGTCCAAAATGCTCCAAACTGGATTTCAGAGCATTTCAGGTTTTGGAATCAGGAATATTTAATTAGTAAAACCTATCCCCAAATTCCAAAATCTAAAAAATTGTAAAATCTGGAACACTGTGGTCCCAAGCATTTAGGATAACAGATACTTACCCTGTACTAGCATTTTGATGGGTGTCTCTTTCTCTGAATGTATTTACCTCTTGAAGAAATGTACTTGTCTTGTCCTAGCGGTTTTATTACTTAACCTTTACCTCTCAGCAATATATTGTGAGTATCTTACTGCGCTAATGAATTTCCTTTCACAAAGCTTTTGAGTTACATGTCATAGATAATTTATTAAATTCTTTGACAGATATTTGGGTATTTACTTTTCTTTTATTAACAGTGTGAAAACTGACATCCTTGCTGCTAAACCTTTGCATTTATTTCTTCAGGAGTCTTTCCTTGGGATAAATTTCTAGAGGTGAAAATGCAGGGTCAAAGGTCATGAGAATTTTTCAAGCCTTGAACTCTGCTGCTAAATTAATCCTGGGAATGTACTGTTCATTTATATGCCCACCAGCACTGTATGAACATCATTTTCTAACATGCTTACCAGCTTTGAGTTTGAGTTTTACCATTAAACAAACAAACAAAAAATTTGTACTAATCTGAAACAACTGGCAAAGACTATTTTGATGTCCTAGTTTACTTTAAGGAAACCCTGAGTAAAACCTTCTGGCTTCCTATTCAGTCCTTTTTGCTTTTTTCTGGGTAACTCATCACCAAAGCAATCACTTTTTATCGTAACTTCTGTCAACCTAATTTCTGAGGTTTGTGGCCTCATTTGATGGCTCTCAGAAAGTGTGCCGAGAGTAGGGGAGTCACATGGTTTTGCTCTGACTTTTTACTAATGAACCACCTGGTGTAAACCTTAACTTTATGAATTTTCCTCTTTATTTATGGATACTGTGGCACATGCCCATAATCCCAGTTACCCCAGCGACTGAAGCAAGGAATCACTGGAGTCCAGGAGTTTGAAATCAGCCTGGGCAGCATATAGTGACATCCCGTCTTCAGAAGGAGGAAAGAAAAGAAAAAAAAATTAGGGAGAAGGCCTATCTTAGCCAAGCCATAAAGCCAGCCTGAGAATATAAAGCAATAAGATAGAGGATTTTTTTTAAATACAAAAAAATGCAATTGCTAAATGATGTTATTATTGCTTTATTACTACAGGCTGAGTATCCCTATCCAAAAACATTTGGGATAGGACTTGCTTCAGATTTGGGGATTTTTCAGATGTTGAATATTCACATAGATTTTACTGATTGAATAACTCTAATCTGAAAATCCAAAATCCAAGATGCTCCAAAATTTCAAACTTTTTTCATCAAGTCAGCACTCAAAAAAAACGTCAAATTTTGGAGCATTTTCTGCTTTGGATCTTCAAATTAGGGATGCTTAATTTGTGTTATTTATAGTTTCACCTTCTGTAATACATAGTTTCTGAAGAGCTACATGCTGAAATTTTGACAATGTTTTTCAGTTCTAAACTTGGAAAGTGTGTGTGTGCACGAATGTATGTGTGGGTTTTGTATGTGTGTGTGCATATGTGTGTATGTGTGTGTGCATGTGTGTGCACCTGTGATTGACAACATATACTTCTTGGTTCTTCAATTCAGCAGCAAAATTTGTTGTGTGCCAGCAGCAAACAGAATACTTTAGATTAAAATTGGTTTCTGACTTGCTGCTTAGTTTTTCCACTTGAGTCTGGAACTATGTGCCACATTTCTTGACCCTCATTGTCATCATCCAGGTGCTGGTCCCAGATGGACTGAGAGCTCTGGAGGACAGGGATTGGATTCATGTGTGTTTCCCTCTCTAGAGCTTGATGTGGGGCCCAACGCTCAGGGGGAGCTCAGTAGAGCTCAGTGAATCAGTCAATGGAAGAGAAATGCAAATATTTTCACCCAATTCTGCAGAGAAAGGAATAATCCAAACAGGAATCACAGAAGATTTAGAAAATCAACCCTAATGGATCTTGTTTAGGGCAAATGGATTGTTTAATTTCTAATGGGTGAATTGTTAACGCTTTGAGTTCTGTTAAGGAGATGCCAGATGATGGTGGGCATTTAAGGCCAAGGTAGGAGACTGGATTTTATTGAGAGAACATTTGTCAGACTTTAGTCACAGGCGGGGAAGATGCAGCTGGAGCCTGTAAACATTTACCTGGTAGATGGTAATTGCTCACCTGGATGACATCAGGGAGGCGTGGTTCCTACACAGGAGCACATGTTGGAGTTGTTGTGTTTGCCATGAGGGTGGTGGTGGCTGTACGGCTGGCACCCAGGACATTCTCTCTTGTCCAGCCCTGTACTCATTGTGGCTTTACCTACTTATGACCATGGAGATGTATTTACAAAATAATTCTATCCTCCCAGAAATAAAACTCCATTTACAAAGAGCTTTTCATTCATCATCTCATGCATTACTAAACTCTATAGGAGATCTATTTTTTTTTTAACAGTATGGGGATTGAACCCAGGGCTTCACATCTGCTAGGAAGTGTTCCACCACTGAGCTACATCCCCAGCCCTGACTGATCATTTTGACAAATCACTACTGTGTGTCCACTCTGCACCCAGCATTGTTCAGGTGCTGGTGATGGTGAGAGCAAGAGGAGGTGGAAAGGGAAATACAAAGACGAAGAAAATTTGGAGCAGCTTATAGTTCAGTTCCACAACTGAAATGTCAAATGTTGGCAAAATCAAATGTCAACAATCCAAAGGAATGCAGGAAGGGGACGAGCGGAAGGCCCAACTTCCTCTGGGTTTCACGTGAGAACTCTGGACTTGTGTAAGGGCCGCCGGTCAATCTGTGGCAGGGGCGCCTACTTGGTGCTGGGGAGTCCTCAGGGATTGAAGGGCAGGAGACAGTTGTAGGTGGAGCTCATCATTTTAGTTGTAAAGGTGAAGAATCAGAGCTTTCTTAGGGACCCATGAGGGGACCTCCCTGCCCTTTCCTGCATTCTGAGGCCATGCATCCCTGCACTCCAGAACAGAACAAATTCAGAGTAAGCCCTGTCATCTTGAGAGGGAGAGGGACTCTCTAGACTATGCACCATCTTTTACTCTGGCTACTGTGACTCCATTATCCCAGGGCTGCTTTGGAGTTTGTGGTATGGGCAGAATCCTGCAGAAGGGCTGTAGACTGGACCATGGTTGTGGGTTCCTGACAGCTCCAAGCCCAGACAATCTTCCATCATGTGAAAAAACACAGGCAATAGAGGAAAAAATATCACTGATTGAATACTTGGACCCACCCATCACAAAGGCAAAATTGTCATAAACGGTCATTTGCGTCTAGAGTTGAGTGGGGGTTCAAGTGTATGTGGTAGCATAAGGGGTGTATGGGATGAAGATTTCATGAATTGGTGACCATGAGGAAGTACTAATGGATCAAGTTTCTGTGGGCCCAGAACATATGGGCAGGAAGTAGAAGGCTCCAAGGTCAGCTTACACCTCTGTGAGCTTTGCCTCCTGGTGCAGGCAAGAGAGCAGGGTCTGCTTCTGAGAAGGGGCCACTCCACCGGAGAGTGACTCAGATAGAATTGCCCCACTCAGACTCACTGAGTAGGGCTTGCGAAGAGATATTGCTGGGTGAAAGAGGAAGCAAAAGAAATGCAGCTGTCTCTTGTTATCTGCAGGTGGTTGCTTCTAGGACCTTCTGTGGATACCAAACTCTGAGGATGCTCAAGTCTTACATAAAACAGTGTAGCATTTGCACAATCCTCTGTATACTTTAATTCATCTCTAGATTACTTATAGTACCTAACACAATGTAAATATTATGTACATCATTGTTACGTTGTGTTGTTCAGGGAATAAGGACACAAGAAAATCTGTACATTCTCAATACAGATACAACCTTTATTTTTTCTTTTGAATATTTTCATCACACAGTTGGTTGAATCCGTAGATGTGAAATTTTAGGTACAGAGGGCAAATTTTACGTACAAAAGAAAAGCCCAGAAATACAAAAGAAAAGTCCAGAAATATATTTATAAAACTTGAAATGCGTCTGTGCTAACAATAAAAAAAAATAGTGTAGGAGTCAGAGATTTTCAGGCTTTTGGTTTTCCTCTATCTGTATGCTATGGATGTTTGAATGTGTGCCCCCAAGTTCATAATTGACTTCCTCATCCCAGTGTCATGAGATTAGGAGGTGGGTTCTCTGGGAAGTAATTAGGTTGTGAGGTCAGAGCCCTTAGAAGGGGATTAGCCCAATCATTGGAAGGGTTCAGAGAGCCAGCTTTCTTTCTATTGATAAAGTAAGGATACATTGAGAAATCAGCTCTCTGCAAACCAGGAAGTGGGCCCTCTCCAGACCCAGATCTGCTGATATCTTGATCTGGTACATCCAGCCTCCAGAATCATGAGAAATAAGTGCCTGTTACTTAAACCATCCTGTCTACGGCAACTTGTGACAGCAACCTGATCAGTCTGTGGAGCAGCACAGTTGACTTTCTAAGATTAAACTTTCAGTGAGGGTTTTAGCAGGTTTCATGTCTGAATATTCCCAGAATCAAGAAATGCACAAATGACAACATTGCTATAGAATTAGGCAACCAGGCCTGGAGCGGTGGCTCAGCGGTTACAGTGCTTGCCTGGCATGTGCAAGTACACGGGTTCAAACCCTAGCAAATCCCAGCACCCACGTATACAACAAAGTGTCAGAGCAACAAGAGCCATGTGAAATATGAAAAACAAAATACAAATTGATTCTCTCTCTCACTGTCCTTCTCTCTTTAGGAAAAAAAAGAACCAGGCAACCACATATCTGTGTCTTTTGTATACATTTGCCTTCTTTTAGTATACAAGGGGAGATCACTGGATGTAAACACGCTTATGAGTTGTCCCCTGCCTTTTCTGTAAAGATGATGACCCTCTTAACACTGAGTTCCTTCTCATCTGAGGTCCCCAGTGTTGCTTTAGATGACTGGAGCTGCTCAGGCATTTATACCAATAACAAATTCCAACATGGGCCACAGAAACCAACATATTCCAAGCCTGTAGTTACGCCCCTAGGGATTGATGTGGCTTCCCTAATTATATTCCCGGAGTTGGTTAGAGGGTAGAACTAGACTGGAAATCCTGGGAGAACTACTCTGAGATGCTTTCTTGCCTGTGATTTTATTTTCTGGCCCCTCCTGCTCTCTGGCTCTGCCCTAAACTGAGGTGAAGCCATCCTGTCTGGGGGCTGTACCAACAGCATTCAGCCTCCCTGGCCATGCATGCAGCTCCCTTGGCAGTTCCAGAACAAAGATCAGCAGTCTTCAGTCTCCTCCCTGCCATGTCTGGGAGCTTTTGGGACATTTCCTGTTTCCTATCCAGGTTTTATAATTATCAACTTCTCCCCAAGGAAAGTGAGGCATAGAGAGTTTCTTCAGATGGTAGTAAATAAATAGAAGACTTGGGATTTGAACAAGGGTCTGTTGTACTCTCAGACCTCTTTCTAAGTCTTTATGTTTGAAATAACATGATCTGAGTTAAGGAAACACTAGTTTATGTAATAGTGCTTTTAAGAGGTATGGATGCCATTTTAATTATATGGATTCTGCCTAACCAAGAATGTTTTCCCATCTTCTCAGGTCTTAGAATTTCTTTCTTTTTTTTAATGTTCAATAATTTTCATTGTAGCGATCCTTTATATCCTTTGTTAGATTAATGCCCAAGTATTTTATTCTTTATGAGGTTATTGTGAATGGGATGGATTTCCTGATTTCTTCTTTGGTGGAATTGCTGCTGGAGTTTAGGACTATTGATTTATGAGTGCTAAGCTTGTAACAGCCACTTTGCTAAATTCATTTATAAGCTCTAGAAGTCTTCTGATTGAGCTTTTTGGGTCTGCTAGACTCCCATGAGAAGCCCAACTATATAAAGGCAGGCAGAGAATCTCAGAAATTTCAAAAATTAATATACATGTATATGCTTATTTCTGTCTATAAGGACTAGGATCAGCCTTAACTTATTTTGTCAATGTCCATGTGTGCATGATTATGTAACAACAATTCCCTCCAAAAGGTAAGACTTTGTTGAACAACAACAAAAAAAGGATGGATGCTAATGAAAAATAAAATTGGGTTTAAACAAAATACCATGAAAAAAAGAGAGAAATGGATGCTTCTTATCCTACAATGGGGTTATCTCTGAGGAACTCTTTGTGAGTTGAAACTATCCTAAAAATGCATCTGATCTGCTTCACTTGTGGACGTCATCACTTAGCCACGCAATGCTCTATAGAATTTTGGTTCCTCCCCTGGTGATCTTGGGGCTGCATGGGAGCTGTAGCTCACTGTCACCTCCTGGCATCAAGAGAGTATCACACTGCTTATCATTAGCCCAGGAAAAGATTCAAATTCACAATGCACAGTCTGGCTTCTACTAAATGGATATCACTTTTTATGCCATCAAAAAGTCAAAACAAACCAAAACAAAAATACATAAACTGAACCACTGTGAACTAGCGACTGTCTGTAATTGGAGTCCTTGCTGGGTCCTAAGTTTTTCAGACTTTGTTCACATCAATCCTATGCTTCAGGCTCCCTTTCACCACCTATGAGAGATCATCTAAATTGGCACATGTCATCTTTAAGGTAGTTTTAAGAAGAGGCAATATGTGCAAGCATTATTTCTTTTTTAGCCTTCAAAATGATCAGGTAGAGTCTTTGAAAACCTTGAAGATGATTTCAGCCAAAATCAATACAAATGAAATAGATATAGCATTAAAGTACACGTTGAAGTATCATAGGGACTCGGCCACTATTTCCTTGGAATAGTTAAACAAATTCTTTTGGAAGTGGGTGGGAGAAACCTGGTTTTACAGATAGCATCATATATCTGTCATAGTGTCTAAAACCATATGCAAAAAGCCACAGGATTTCTTCCCTGTCAAAAATACCTGAGTATCATCAGCAGTGGCAGAATGTGTATCGAAACTTATCTTTGCTTAAAAAAATCGCATGTGAACTTGCCATAACTACCTCTTTGAATGAATTTCCTTCAAGGTTTGAGTATTTCTCTGTATTAGTAGAGTGGTTCCTGAGCTGACTCATAGGGAGAAAGGGAGGTTACATTTTTGCTATTGTAATAATGTGGGAAATTACATTCAGCACCACTCGCCATACTTGAATAGATCATCAACCTCAAACTCAGATTTATTTAACTGTGAGATCAGAATGCTAAACTTTTTTTTTCCCCAGTCAAAAATTTTGTTAAAAATTTGGTAGGGTAATTGACAGAGTGTATAGAAACCAGGCTCATAGGTCATTCAGGGTGGGGACAGGCACTTCCTTTAGTCTGCAGCTGATGTCCATATGGTGAACTGTTGTTCTAGGAAAATCTGGTGGGAATAAATCAACCCCTGGAACCGAACTCACTTCCTCCCCTTGCTTCAGTCAGCCAAGAATGCATAGAAAATGAGCATTGTTGGGAAAGTGAACCCCAACTCAGTTGCATGCAAATAGGATCAGATTCTGCTGAAAAGAATCACTCTGTGTTTTATAGGTGGTGGTTGTCAATCCTGGCTGCATTCAGGAATTACCTGGGGAGCTTTGACAATATGGAAGCCTGAGCCCCACCCCTGAGGTTCTGACGAGAAGGGTTGGGTACAGCCGGGCTTTCAAAACTCTCCAAGTGATTATACTCTGCAGCTAACACCATGTAATGTGGGTTGAGAACCACTGACCAGGGAAGTATTCAGCCATCAGGTCAGTAAATTACCCAAGCTAACTCAGGCTGGTCCAGAGAGATTGCCAGATCATACCTGCTGGGGGCATTTAGGGTCATTTCTCAGAAAACCTTGTCTCTGCAAGTTATTAAAGGCCCTTTTCCTCCTGAGCGTGCCTCCAATTGTCTAAGGCACCCTGGTCTTAAGAAGTATAAACGTAGCCACTTTCATTCATTTGGCAAATATTTAAACATCTGCTGTGTTCAAACTGTAGTCAGAGAGAGTGAATCTTTAAGCATCTGAAATAAGTAGCAAGTACAAAGCAGGGGTCACCAAATGCCATCAGATAGGGGGGATGAAATATCTCAGCGTTTCAGAGGAGGGGATATAGTTGCCAATTTCTGTGGGTGGGAGGGGTTGGGAAGTCTTTAATCACTCTGAGCAAAAAGTGGTCCAGTATTTGGATGGGTCTCAAAGGGTGAGGAGGGACATGAGGACTTGAGTTGGAGGAGAAGGAAGGGTGGTATTCTCAAAGAAAATTGCATGAGCAAGAGGAAAGCTAGAGACTGGGAAGCTGTAAGCATAAACACACCTGAGCAAGGAGAGAAGCTTGTTCACAAAGTGTCAAGAGAGATGGCTGAGGGTTTGGAACCAGTGAGTGACCTTGGCTTTATTCAGGAGGCAGCAGGGAGCCTGGATGGCAGGTTTTAACTTTTGAGGCTGAGGCAAAGGACAGGTAGGGGCTTGCTCAGCACTGTTTATGCAGTTAATCTGGATTTAGGAAAAAAAATATGTTTTGATTTCATTGTCCGTCTAACCAGGTGGAAAAGCAGTCCAGGTGGGTCACATAGGTGCCACATCCTCCACTTTGCATGAACCAGGAAGGTGAATCGCATTAGGGTCCTTCAGCCTACCCCCAACGCCTTGCCTCCCCATTCATCCCTTTCCTTCTCTGCACTTTAAAACTATCTTTCCCCCTCCTTAGCTACCCACCCTCTGAATGAAGCTGAAAAGCTTTTCTTTTGCCCCTACATATTTTGTTGTTGAAAGTAGGGATAACAAAACTCTGAAGATAGGAAGCAAAAGCTTGCTAAGGTTTTAGATGTTAACACAATGATCCTAACAGTTTGGGTCCTTTGACTCTTCAGTAAATATAGCAACTGCTCTCTTCCTTCCTTCCTTCCTTCCTTCCTTCCTTCCTTCCTTCCTTTATTTCTGTATTTCTATTTCTTTTTTTTCTTTTATTTAAAGAGAGAAGGACAGAGAGAGAATCAATTTTTATGCAGTTTTTCACATGGCTTTCATTGCTCTGATACTTAGTTGTGTAGATGGTGCTGGGGTTTCAACCCGTGTCCCCGCGCATGCTAGGCAAGCGCTGTAACCACCGAGCCACCGCTCCAGCCCCACTACTTCTTTTTCATATACTAAAAAGACAAAGTGTAAAGGTCAGCAGATTTGGTCATAAATGGCCAAGACTTTTGCAAATGATATTTTTTGATTAATTTTATCCATCTATTTAAATGCATTTCCGTGTATTCTGAGAATTGTTATTTGTAAGGAAGACTGAAAGTATTGCTGGTGATTCAACCTGAAAGGGAGTAAAAGGAGATGGATTTTTCTACAGCTGTGATTACTTTGTCTAAGTTTGATTTTAAGTTATTGAAAGGTATTTATTGCATATTGTGTGCTGTGTTAGAAGTGTTAGTGTATAACAAAGAGAAAAAAGAAAAGAAAAGGAAAGAAAGGACCGTGGTCCCCCAAAACCGGTTCCCTCTTGATTCACTTTCCTTCTATTGGCAGAAACAAGTGAAATCTTGTTAGCTGGCTTTCTATATTTGGTCCTAGGGTTTCCGTTCCTGACAAGGCTAACACTTGCTAGGTAGAATTTGCATGTTGATAGATTCTCCGTCTCACTGCCTAGAGTTTGCAGGTTAATACATAATTCCTTTGTGATGTGTGTTGGTGTGTTTGGCCAAGTTCGAAAGAACCTCATGTAAGCAACTTTAAAAAGTTGCTTCATCGGACTGGAGAGGTGGCTCAGTGGTGAAGCGCTTGCCTAGCATGCACGAGGGCCCAGATCTGAACCTCAGCACCACATACACAACTAAGTGTCAGAAAAACAAAAAACAGATGAATAAATAAATACATTAAATTAACTGTGTCTTAAAAAAAATGCTTCATTATGTATGCATCTCACATCCATGACTAAATAGGAAAATAAAATATCAAGAGGTCTTAGTCCCCATCCACCACTCAGCCCAGGAAAAGCCTTAGTTTTAATGTCTTGGTTTTAAATATGGAGCAATGTTGTTCCATATTTACTCATTTTTCTCATCAGATCACATGTCTGGGCTGGGATGGGAAGACATCCCTACTCTATTTGTTATGCATTTGAAATGGTAGCAGCTCTCTGCCTATTTTGGGGGTCACCAAATAACAGCACCAAACTCCCACTAGGCGCCAACTACCGTAACGAGCACTCGATCTATATTTTTACCATCTTGCAAGGTGGACATTATTATCCCCAAGAGAAAAATGAACAACCTGAGGCTGATAAGGCCCATCTGGAAGGAGCAAGGCTGGGACCACCCCCGCCATGACTGAGCTGTTTGAGGCATCTGGGGGCCTTTGACATTTGTGGCTTAGCTGTGTCATTGACCTCACAGGAGAAAACGGATGTAGATATTATTGTTTAGTTACATCCAACTTCTCGGATCATGAAACAGCTGCCAACATTTGTCTTTGGTTAATTCTAGACTCAGAGCTGTTTTTGAATAGCCATCCTAACTTTCCTTTGGCAAGTTTCCTGTTGAGCTGTTGATTCTTCGATTTAAGTGAATCTTGCTTGTGTAAATATATGTCCAAGTCTGTACGGTCCCTTTAAGGATGCATAAAATGGATTTCTCAGAAATGATGTGAGCGTGTTGTGGGAACACTGCTGAGCAGAAAACACTTACTCTGTCCAGTGTTCCCAGCACTTGAATTTCAAAAGCTACTTTCGCTTATTAAGATCTTGGAAGAGTACCAAAGCTGCTATCTCCCGCGAGTTTTCCATCAAAATCAGTCCTCTGGCATGGCAGAAAGTGACAGAAAAATACACACAGTGCCATAAAAAGATGAATTTGGTCTCTGGCCTCACTTCCTAGCATGGAGCTCCTACTCCCTCAGAGCCTCCTGGGTGATAGGAGAGTCTTTGTTCCAAACAGGCCACTCTTGCTGGGCTCCTGGGTGGGAACTGGTCACTGGGAACACCAGGCTGTGACCAGAAGCTTGGAACTTTCATCCCAGCCGCATCTCCATCTTCCAGCAAGGGCAGAAGGGCTGAAGAATGAGATAGTAACTTGTTGTGCCCACATGCAGGTCTACAGAAATCCTGAACTGTGGGATTTGGAGAGTTTCTGGGCTGCTGATCATGTTGTGGGGGGCACACCAGGAGAGGATGTGGAGCTTTGGATCTTTCCCCGCACATCTCGCCCTATGCATCTCTCCTTGGTACTGATGTTCACCCATATTCGTTGCGCCTCTCTTACTATTACAGGAAGTGGGTAAACTTGTTTCTGTGAGCTCTGGAGCTGTCCTGGCAATTTATTGAATGTATTTGTAGTGAGGCGGGGGGAGGTGGGGAGTCTTGTGCGACTAAGCCCTTAACCTGTGGGGTCTGTGTTAACTTCAGTTAATGTCACAGTTAGATAGTAGGATACTCAGCTGGTGCCAGAGAGTTGCTGGGTGAAATAAAAAATAAATAAACAGCAACAACAACAACAACAACAGAAACCCACCTCTATTCATCTGTTCACAGAAGTGTGTTGAAAATGAATATAGAAAAGAAAAAAAACCTTGGTTTTAAAAATCTATCTCACATATATTTTTAGATTGCTCAAAATACTCATACAACTCCGCAAGGAGCAAAGAAAATATTTATTGGATGGCAATGCTAAAAACTTAATTTTGAGGTCAGGTGATACCATACTTTCACTCGTCCAAGCTGTTTAAAACACAAACTCCCTACTGACTTCAAAGCTGTTCCTTTGTTCACAGAGAGTTTTCCCTTCCAAAATGTACTGTTTTGCCTTGTGAGGTTGGGATATTTACTCTGGAAACAAGATTGCACTTATTTTGGTCTGCTGAGATTTAGGAAATTAATCTGCGCAGTCAGTAGGTTATTGCTTTAAACTTAACAGCATGAGCTTCACTGCTGAAACGGAGAGTCCAATAGCAGACTCAGAAGGCAATTTAATATTCACCTAAGTGCCACATGTTGGGAAAGATGTGCACCTGGTGCCAGGTGGCTTTCTCAGCCTGGAGGGGATTTAGTCTGAAGAGCCTTCACGGAAATTACACAAGTCCAGACCAATAGCACTGGTTTCATAGGTAGATTTTATTTCATTTGATTTCTCAGCTTTATTGCGGTACAAGCAGCAAATAAAACTTGTGTCTATTTAAGGTGTTCAATATGATTTGAGATATGTGTACATAGCTGCCCTTTTATTTTTATTTTTTTATGGTGAGAACCCCGGAGACCAGTGCTCTTAGCAAATTCCAAGTATACCCTCCAATCGGGCTCACGTAGTCATGTGCATTTTATTAGGTCCCCAGAACTCACTCATCTCACAACTGCAGATTTGCACCCTTTGACCAGCATCTCTGTTCTCCTGCTCCTGCCCAACCCTTGGCAACCACTGTTCAATTCTGCACATCATTCTTATGTCATTAGTCCCTGCAGAACTCTGCAACTCCTGTGGACAAATGGTGTCTCCCTGGAATGGCTCAGTCCCAAAGCCTCCCCGGAGGTATGGAAGCTTCCTTCCATCTACTGCCCTGTAAAATGAACTGTCGGTCGAATTGCTAGGTCAGCCCACGTTGCTCAGGGGTCTGATGGCGATCGTGCTTTAGCCCTGACGTGTATGCTGTGTGTGCTTGTATGGTATACATGTGCGAGTGTTATGTTGGTTGTGTTTCTTTGTGTTGTACGAATGTGTTTATTTTGTATTTCTTATGTGTGTGTCCTGATAATGTATATTATTTGCTTGTGAGTGTGGTATTGGGGGATTATATGTGTTGTGTGCATTGAGTTTATTAGGTGTTTTGTGTAAGTTGTGGGTATGAGCTGAGGGTGTTGTGTGTGCCTGCCGTTGTGCAAGTGCACATTGTGTATGCTGCATGGGTGTGTTGTGAGTGCCTATTGTGTCTTTGTAAGCCATGTGAATGTGTAATGTGTGTAGTGTGTGTCTATTGTGTGAGTGTGTTATATTGTGTTGTATGAGTATGTGTGTGTGTTGTTTGTACAGTGTGAGTTTTGTATCTGTTGTATGGGAGTGTGTCATACGTTGTGTGGGTGTGGGTGTGGGTGTGGGAGTGTCTGGTGTGTGATTGTGTGTAATGTGTGTTGTGTGACTGCCCCGTGACTGGCATAGAGATGACTAGGTACACACTCTCAGGGAGATCTTCAGTGCCTCAAGGACAGGCCTATTGTTCATTTTTCTGTCCTTTGGCATTAAGTGGAGACAGCACAGGCATGAAGCATAGGGGCTCAGACTGGAAATACATATTATGTTTGCCCTTGGGCCCACGCTTCCTGCCACAGACTCTGATTTTCTCCCAGTTCACCTTCTCACCTACCACATCCCTAACTCCCTTCTTTGCTATGTGGATCATTTACCATCTGCCCACACCCCATGGAAAGTAGCCTTTGCTGAGACTGTCTTCAGGTACACCTCAAGTACCTAGAACATGACTTGCTATGTAGTATGTGATTTGTTCAATGATTAACAAAACTTGTTTAAAGATTAAGAATAAACGAGTTCCATAATGTTTGTTCCTAAATTGGGTGTTATTATCTGGGTCCCCATGTCCTTTAAATCTCAGTGAATCATAGCCTTGCAGGATTCTCCCCGTTCCTCCTCTTGATGCTGTCATTGATCTGATGTCCTGCAGGGATGGTGGAATTGGCCCTTGGTGAGATGCTCATCCCGTTAGTTCCATGGTGATGTCCCCTTTGTATCATTGCTACATCCTGTGCTCTATGAGTCTGTTGTGATGTGACAGGTCACTAGGCCACCCTGTGCTGTCAACCACAGACTTGGCCAGTGCCCACAGATGTGAGGCCCAAGTCTCCATCCTCCTTTCCTCCAAGTCTCCGCTGGACCTCTTAGTGCCTCCATATCTCCCTCCTTGGGTCCAGAAATGTTGGCAGGGTCTCTGCCCTGCTAGAGGCAGCTCGGTCAGCTGGCCACAGCACCTGGTCTCTGCTAGAGCCAGGTATCTCTATGCATCGCCTTACAATTACTGTATAAATGCCAGGATCAGGCATGGGCTGGCTTTGTCCAAGAAAAAAAAGTAGTCACCATCCCACAGTGCCTCCTGGAACATGGAAGCAAGGACTCAACTGGGCTTCCTAAAGGGCAGGGAGCAGCCATGGGGTGCCAGTCAGTCAGAAGGAGTCTCTTCTTGTCTCCACTCTTTGCTTTCTTCTTCTTTCTCTGAAACCTGATTTTCTTCTCTGGTATATATGGAGGAAAAAAATCTGCCTGTGTTTTCAAAGCAGGACAATATTTTCTTTGTCTCCCTCTGCAACACATAGGAGTTAGCACTCTGTTTTTCACTTTTGATGTAAAATTCTCAGCAGAGAGAATGGGAATGTTTAGCTTTAAGTCTAACGAACACTCATGGCCTAATTAATCTTAGCCAAAGATGTGTTTTGGATCTAGTCTGTAGGCTGGAGGAGGGGGTTGGGGAGATTGGTTTACTTTCCCACACTGGAGATATGACTTTGACAGAGTAGATGTTACCCTCGGGCATCTGTATAAATGGAGAAAGACTGAATGCAGAATATTCATTCTACATCCTTAAGCGGCCTTGCATTCCAATCCAATGTGCAGGGATCCACGATTGCTGTATCAAATCCAAACCTGTTGATGTCCTATTGGGAAAAGCGTTAGGAAGCTCACTCTGAGAACCCAGATGAGTTTTCTTCTTATAAACACATTTAGCTATTATGGAATAAAGCATTCCCAGAGTTCTGTGCTCAAAACAAACTCGGGTAAATTGAAATAAAATTTACCACAAATATGAATTTATCAATATAATAGTCCATATACAACAAGAAAGCAATTTAAAATAATGCACATTGATGCATTTCTAAGAAAAGATGGAAATCTGTAGAGTGCCCTTATAGGTCTTTGTTGATGAAAAGCAAGGGGTGAGGTTTGGAAAGTACTGTGGAGAGAGATGGAAAAAGGAGGGAGCAGAAAAGAGAAAGGGATAGAAACGGGAGGAGGGAAATTAAAAGAGGTCTATGGGATGAGATGGTGCAAGTGAATGATCAGAGGCTGCCTCCAGTGTTCTGGAGGCAGGGAAAGGTTAGACAAGGAGTGCAGGAGGTGGCAGTGTGGCCTCGCCTGTGGCCCCCCTCCCCTAATGTCAGAGATTCTTCCTTGGCTTCCACACATCCATGCAGAACCCACCAATCGGTGGGCATATGCTGTCTTTTTTCTCTTGATTTTGTTTTGTCTTGGTAGGAAAAACATACCAGAGGGTTTGTTCTATACTCCCTGTACATTATTTTAAATTGCTTTCTTATTGTATGTAGAATATTATATTAACAGATTTGTATTTATGGTAAATTTTATTTCAATTTACCCAAATTTATTTTGAGCATGGAACTCTGCCTCAAGAATAATTCTTAGTTTGGATTCAGTTTGGCACAAGTGATGTCTCCTTTTCTCCTTGGACATCTCCCTTGATTACCTTGGGAACCTTACAATTGTTTCTTTGACCAAGAACTTCCAAGGAACGGAAGGGAAGGGAAGGGTTCCTGACTTAGGTCACTAGGGGTACGCAGAATGATGTCACACTCAGCAATCAGAATACACCCTGAAGCACACAGGAGAGAGACTGTGGGAAGAAGGGGGATGTTTAAAAAGGGAGAAAGAAACACAAAATGCTAAGCCCTTGCAGCCTCACCGTGACATCTACTGTTGGTGGTGTCTGCTGACACCTGAGCCCAGTGCTCCTCAGGGTCTTGGGTGTCATATCTCTAAGCAGGGCTCATATTAATGACAGCTAGGTCTAAGGAGAAAGCACTAGCTATCTGTGCTTCAAAAGGAGAGCTGGAAAAACAGAAGCAGGTCTGTAAGGCACGATCTCCCAGGGGCCCATTCAAGAAAGAACGCCCAGCTTTGTGATGCTGGGGATTCAACAAGACTTGAAATTTGAAGTGGTTCTCCCAGGAATATGGCTTGAATAATTCAAAAAACATGGATAAGCAATGGAGCAAAGATAAGAGAGAATAAACAAAGGATCAGGAAGAGCCAGAGAAAACAGTGTCTTCCTCATTAACCAGTGATTTTGTTTTAAGGGGCAAATAGGAAGATTTAGATCAGGGGTTCTTAACTTCAAGCATAATGCTCTCCCTTCCCTCTTATTTTCCATCCTCTCTCCCTCCACCCTCCCTCCTTTCCTTCCTTCCCTCCTTCCTTCCTTCCCTTCCCTCCCTTCCTTCCTTCCTTCCTTCTTTCCTTCTCAGTCCTGGGGGTTGAACCCAGGGTTTCACTCATGCTAGGCAAGCATTCTACCACTGAGCTACACCCCCTGATCATGCTCTTTTTCTTCATGAATATTTTATAGCATCCCATTTACCATGCTGAAATGAAATTCATCGAACCTAACTACCTAACTACTAGTGATATTAAAATTTTAGTTACCCTAACTATAATGTAAAGAAGAAGTAAAAGTTCTTGCATGTACTCATGTGTGGACATGACTGAACCGGGACAGACGGAAGCTGTCAGAAGTCTGTAACGCAATGACTACCAATGGTGCTGAGATGCTATGCTTTATAGGACATTCAAATATCATGGGTAGCATTGACAACAGTAATGTGATTTGTTCCTGTGGTGAAAAGTCTTCTGTAAATTTCCAGAAGAAGTTAATTAAGTTCAACTTCCCTTTGATTTACCTAATAGCTGCATTTATGGAAACTTCACTATAACTAAAACTATGCAAAAACTTTTGTGTTTATGATACATAGAGTTTTGTTCCAGGTTCCCATTATATCCATATTTAGTTCCGAGGGGATGTTTGAAAGATTTGTAGCATGGGGGATAGTTTATTCTATAGTGCTGGTCTGTGCATTACAGAATGTCTGGTAGCCCCAAATTCTGTCTACTTGAGGAAGCACCTTCCCAAATAAAGACAATCAAAGATATTCCTCAGCTACGTTTGCAACTCCCTTAGGTGTGTCCATCCCATAGAGACCCATTATCCCATAGTCACAGGAATAGGCAGACCGTCATGGACCTTCTTGCTTGTTGCTTACCAAGTGTGGATCCGAGAGGTTGTTGGTAGTTATTTAAACCTAAGGGTTCCCAGGCATCGTCTGAAGAAATTCTGCACAGGTGGGGTTTCAGAGTGTCCACTAGACCCTGCTGCCTGCTCAGGTATGGGGCCCATGGATCTAATGCCTCTGTCTATTGATTCACCATGTCCCTTGACCCTATCTTTGGCCAAGTGGCTGTCCAGCTAGAGTCTGAAGGAGCTGTGTTTCAGTGGACAATATCAATAATACCAGCCATGTCAGTTCTCTGCCTGGCCCTTGAAGAGGCCCACCTGCCAGCCTGGAAGGCAGCGTTACATTGCATCCTGGGCAAGACTTGTGGGCCCTTGGGTGTGGCAGCCAGGGAGTCCATCGACTGCTGATCCAGACTTCAGCATTCTCCATTCTCTGCTCTACTCTCGGTGGTGCTCAGGTCCCCACTGCGGCAAGGATGAGAAACACTTTGCGCCGGGTCTCCATCTTTTGAGGCCCCTTTGGTAGAGTTGGTTCCCACCTGCCCTCAGAAAGATCCAGGAAAGGTGAGCATCTTAAAATTAGCACCTGCATGTTCGTGGATACACACGGGAGGAAATAAAGATGACGGGGGGAAAGGCAGCTTGTTGGAGGAGAGCTGGGGATGAGAACAGAAAATATTGTTAAATGGAAGGGACTGGAAGATATGGAAACCAAGCATGAGGACTTTTAATGGACAGAGTTAAGGGATCCATTCAACCATTCAATAATATTTAAAGCACATGTCCAACGAACACACTGTTGGCGGAGCTGCAGACTGGTACAGCCCTTCTGGAAAGCAGTGTGGAGAATTCTCAAAAAATTAGGGATGAGCCCACCATATGATCCTGCTATTTCTCTCCTGGGTATTTTTCCAGGGGATTTAGAATCAGCACATTATAGTGACACAGCAATATCTATGTTCATAGCAGCTCAATTTACTATTGCTAAACTATGGAAACAACCCAGATGTCCCTCACTGGATGAATGGATCCAAAAACTGTGGTACAATGGAATTTTACACAGCAATTAGAAACAATGATATTGCAGCCTTTAAAGGTAAATGGATGGCTATGGAAGAAATTATGCTGAGTGAAGTCAGCTTAACCCAGAGAACCAAGGGTCGAATGTCTCCACTCATCTGTGGAGGTTGGAACTAGACCCTGGCCATTAAGAAAGGTGGTCTATTATCATGTGTTAAATCCAGATAAGGTGTAATGTCATACAGCCTAATACTTTTTTAGAGATATTGTGGGTAAGGGAAGGGAGGGACATGGGTGGGAATTGGGGGGGCACTCCTGAGGGTAAATCTAGTATCCAGAAACTATATACATTTTATATTATTTTGTTAAAAATTTGTATGGTTGTTCAAAAATAAAAATTAAAATTAAAAAAAAAATAAATAAAGTGCATATCCATATGCCAGGCATTATTTAAAACAATAATATGAGCCGTACCCTAAGGGAGCTTATGTTCCAGTGGTATAAGTAGGTAATAAAGAAAATTAAGAAATAATATACATAAGTTAGACTGTAATATATGCCATGAAACACCAGTAAGAATCGATAATGGAGGGGTGTGTGTGCACCCATACCCACCCAGACACACACACACAGATGCACAGTTCACACAAACATGCAACATAGACCTATCAGCAGCATCTAACAACTTGAAATACATATTTGGTAAGGTGGGAGGGAAATTTCTTTGGCAGTAGTGATTTGAACTTTAGTAACGTAGGAGGAAGGGGAGAGACATATTGCAGTTGTTAAGACAGGAAATGATTCAAGTTTGGATAAAACTTTTTTTAACAATGAAAAGTGGAGAGAAACAGAACCACTTTGGCAAGGCAGTAATTACATTTCTGAGTTTACGTAAAGAACATTGCGAAACTTCTCATTACAAGCTGACCTTTTGTTTTCCTTAAAGTCTTTTATTATCTCCAAATACTGTTTAGATTTCAGTTCCTGATAGTCCTTCAGAACATCGACTAGTTTGCTGTCTTGTCACAGAGATCAAATTATTTATGGATCTCATATTTGGTTACTTGAGAACTTAGTGTTTGTGCGGTTTTGGTTGGTGATTTTGGAATGAGGAATTTATCAGTTGTGGGGAGTGGGGTACACGCTCAGTACCAGAAAACTCCCTACTCCCAAAAGACCTCATGCCACGAGGTTATGCCTAATACAACTCCAGTAATATTTACTTATTTGCATAGGATTATT
>PVKS010024665.1:0-30790 GCA_004027875.1 Aplodontia rufa | reverse complement strand
ATTTGAGGTTTGTTTCAGGGTCTTCTATTCTATTCCATTGGTCTTCTTTCCTATCTTGATACCAGTATCATGCTGTCTTTGTTACTATGGCTCTATAGTATAGTTTTAGATCTGGTATGGCAAAACCACCTGTTTCGTCTTTCTTGCTTAGTAATGTTTTGGCAATTCTACGTTTCTTATTGTTCCAAATGAATTGGAGAATTGCTTTTTCTATGTCTGTAAAGAATGACATAGGTATCTCTATAGGGATAGCATTGAATCTATATAAAGCTTTTGGTAGAATGGCCATTTTTATTATATTAATTCTGCCTATCCAAGAGCATGGGACATCTTTCCATCTTCTTAGGTAGTCTTGGATTTCATTCTTCAATGACTGATAGTTTTCGTTGAAGAGATCTTTGATTTCCCTTGTAAGGTTAATTCCCAAGTATTTTATTTTTTCGAAGATATTGTGAATGGTACTGATTTCCTGATTTCTTCATCAGTCCTATTATTATTAGTGTATAGGAAAGCTATTGATTTATGCATGTTGATCTTGTATCCTGCCACTTTGCTAAATCTATTTATGAGTTCAAGCAGTTTACTGATGGATTGTTTTGGATCTTCCAGATACAGGATCATGTCATCAGCAAAAAGAGAGTTTGACTTCCTGTCTTCCTATTTTTATCCCTTTGATTTCTTTCTCTTGCCTAATTGCTCCAGCTAGGGTCTCAAAAACAATATTGAATAAAAGTGGTGAGAGCGGGCAGCCTTGTCTTGTTCCCAATTTTAGTGGAAATGCTTTCAGCTTTTCTCCGTTTAGTATTATATTAGCTGAGGGTTTAGCATATATAGCCTTTACAAAGTTAAGAAATGGTCCTTTGAACCCCATGTTCTCTAGAGTTTTGAACATAAAAGGGTGCTGGATTTTATCAAAGGCCTTTTCTGCATCCATTGAGATGATCATATGGTTTTTGTCCTTGATTCTGTTTAAGTGGTGAATTACGTTAATTGTTTTGTGTATGTTTAACCAGTCCTGCATTCCTGGGATGAAGCCCACTTGATCATGAGGTATTATCTTCTTTATAAGTTTTTGAATATGGTTTGCTAGTACTTCATTAAGGATTTTTGCATCCAAGTTCATCAGGGATATTAGTCTGTGGTTTTCTTTTTTTGATGTATCCTCGTCGGGTTTTGGTATCAGTTATGGTTGCTTCATAAAAAGTGGATGAGAGAGTTCCCTCCTTTTCAATTTCTTGAAATAACTTAATAAGGAGAGCTGTTAGTTCCTCCTCAAAAGTGTGGTAAAAATCAGTGGAGAAGCCATCAGGTCCTGGGCTTTTCTTCTTTGGTAGATTTTTAATATGGATTTCAGTGCCTGTGATTGGGCTATTTAGGAATTCAATATCATCCTGAGTCAATTTAGGGATGTTGTATGTGTCAAGAAATTTATCCATTTCTTTCAAATTATCGAGTTTGGAGGAGAATAGGTTTTCAAAATATGATCTTATAATTTGTTGAATTTCCGTGGGGTTTGGTGATCACTCCCTTTTCATTGGAAATTTTATTGATTTGCTTCATTTCTCTCCTTCTTTTGGTTAGATTCATTAGGGGTCTATCTATCTTGTTTATTTTTTCAAAGTATCAGCTGTTTTTTCATCAATTCTTTTTATTGTTTTTTTTTTTTGTTCTCAATTTCATTGATTTCAGCTCTGATATTGATTATTTCCTGGTTCTGCTAGTTTTGGGGTTAGATTGTTTTTCCTTTTGAAGGGCTTTGAGATGGAGCATCAGGTTATTTATTTGGGATCTCTCTTCATTTTTAATGTGGGCACTCAGTGCTATAAATTTTCCCCTTAGGAAAGCTTTCATGCTGTCTCAGAGGTTTTGATATGTTGTGTCTTCATTTTCATTCTCTTCCAAGAATTTTTGGATTACTTCTCTCATGTCTTCTTGGATCCATTCTTCATTTAATAGAGTATTATTCAATCTCCATGAATATGTGTGTTTTCTGTTATGATTATTACTGTTGATCGCTAGGATCATAGTAGCATTGTGGTCTGAAAGGACACACAGAATAATGTATACTTTTTATATTTGCTGAGATTATCTTTATGAACCAGAATATGATCTATTTTGGAAAAGATGTGCTGCAGAGAAGAAGAGGTATTCTGCTAACTTGGGATGGAAAATTCTGTATATGTCTATTAAGTCCATTTGATTTATGGAGTTATTTAGGCTGGTGATTTCTTTATTGATTTTTTGTTTTGATGATCTGTCTAATGGTGACAGTGGAGTGTTGAAGTCTCCCAGTATTATTGTTTTGAGATCCATGAGTGGTTTGATGTTGAGAAGTAATTTATTCATGTAGTTGGGTGCATTGTTGTTTGGAAAGTAAATATTAACTATGGTTATTTCTTCCTGTTCAAGGGTTCCTTTTACTACTAAGTAGTGGCCTTCTTTATCTCTTCTGATTGATTTATGTTTGAAATTTACGTTGTCGGACATAAGTATAGTGACACTGGCTTGTGTTCTTGGGCCGTATGCATGGGAGATTTTTTCCATCCTTTCACCCTTAATCTGTGGATGTCATTGCCTGTTAGGTGAGTTTCTTGTAAGCAGCATATGGTTGGATTTTGTTTTTTGAGCCAATCTGCAAGTCTGTGTCTTTTGAGTGCATTTAGACCATTTACATTCAGTGTTAAAATAGAAGTGTGTAATTGATTCATAGTCATTGTGTCTTATTTAGCTAGTTCTGTGGTTGCCTTGGTTAATTATTGCTGGGTAATACTTTTACTGAATTTCTTCAGTTTGTGGGTTTTGGGTATCAATTGCTTTTTCTTCTTTCTGGAATGTTTCCTTGAGAATTCTTTGTAGGGCAGGTTTTCTGTTGACGAATGCTGCCAGTTTTGTTTTATCATGAAAAGTTCTTATTTCTCCATCAAATTTGAATCTGAGTTTTGCTGGGTATAGAATTTTTGGCTGCATGTTGTGGTCATTCAGACATTGAAAGATATCATTCCAAGACCTTCTTGCTTCCAGAGTCTGGGTTGAAAAGTCATAGACAATTCTTATTGGTTTGCCTCTGAATGTGATTTGGTGTTTCTCCCTTGCTGATTTCAATATAGTTTCCTTGGTATCCCTGTTGTACATTTTGAATATGATGTGTCTTGGTGAGTTTCTCTTTTGATTAGGCCTATTGGGTGTCCTGTAAGCTTCCTGGATGAGCATGTCTGATTCTATTTTTATGTGAGAAAAATTTTCATTCACCATTTCTTTGAGAATATTCCTCATACCATTGGTGCATGTCTCAATTTCTTCCTGTATCCCAATTACTCTCACATTGTTTCTTCTCATTTCATCCCAGACATTTTTAAAATTCTGGTCATGATCTCTTAGTTGTTTATCTTTTTTGACATCGGTGAGCTCTAGCTTGATCAACCTGTCCTCATTGTTGGATGTTCTTTCTTCAATAGCAGAGGTTCTATTTTCTACTGAAGTTAGTCTATTATTCAATTCTTGCATGATCCCTCTCATGTCATTGACTGTAGATTTTAGGTCTGAAACTTCCTTTTTGAAGGAATCAATTTCTTTAATGATAGAGTTTCTCAACTCTTGAGTTTTCTCATTTATTCCCTTCATTATCTCTTCTTTTAATTCGTTGTTCCTTTTTGTTATCAGCTCATTGATATATTGTTCTAGATTTTCATCCCAGTCCATGGCCTTAGCCCCCTTACTAGGGGAGTTTTGGGATTGTTGTGAACCTCTTCGAGTTTGATTTCTCATGTCTGAAGAGATTCTTCTCTCTTATTTGACTGGTGAACCCTTTGTGGAAGCAATACAAGACTTGGTGGTTCTTTTTCCTGTCTCCTGCCTTAAGGACTAAGCTGTTGGATTGGGAAATCTGTCCAGTCCCTTACTTGAAATGGGGTTTTGTCAGGAAAGTTGATTTCAAAAGTCTACCCCCTTAACTGTGAACTGTTTGTTACCCTTACAGATTTCCAATACCTCATATGCTAGTAGAAAATTGTCAATATGTACAACCAAAGCTTATAATAAACAGTAGTAAATTAGTTATTTAGAACAGACTATAATAGATTTTTGAATTCAGCCTATGCAACTAGTGTTAGTGATAATATTTTTGGCGACACTAGTATTTAGCTATCACATATGTCAGACTTCAAGAGCAAATAAGTGTTACTCAGATTAACAATCACATCAGTAATCGTTATGCAGCCTTAATAGTGGGGGGTTGAAGAGAGTTAACTAATTAGGAGTCAGAGAGGGAGGATAATACTGGTGAAATTTAGAGAGGAGATTATATAGACCAATTATGGGCAGTGAGAAAGTGGAGGAGGCAAAGAATTTGCTGAAGAAAGAAAAAGAAATTGCTAAAAGGAAAAAATTTGAAAAGAAGAGAAAATTTTAAAAATTGTTAAATTTAAAATAAAGGAAAAAAGAAGAAAGAAGAAAAGAAAATACAGATCCAAAGGGAAGCTAGGATAGCTGTGGACTAATATAGGAAGGGTAAAAGAGTTATTACTAAGATTTGGGTGATCATTTAAGACAAGAAATTATCCCTGGTGAATTATGCTTGTCAGGCATAATATATTTCAAATACTATATGCACTGACCAGAATCCTTCTTCTCAAGAATGAGGACAAGGATAGACAGGATAGATAAGAGGGAATAAGAGAATAAAAAATTAAAAAAAGAGGGAAAAAGACAATAATTAGGGAAAAAGAAAAAGAGAAAGAAACCTAAAAACAGGCTATCAAAACAGGAAGAAATATTATTTTTATATTTTTCCTAAGAAAGAAAAAAGAAAGAAAAAAATGGAGGAGTGGGGAGATAACCACCCCCAGAAATTAAAAGGGCAGGGAAACCAAAACAGCTAGTATTTTTGTATATCGAAGAACCAGTAAACTTTTCCAGTTACCGCATTAGTACACATCTAGAAACGCAAACAACAACAACAACAACAAATTCTTAGTAGTAAAAACTTGGAAGTATTGTCAGTAAGAGTGTCTCTGATCCTTTTGGGAGGAGATCTTCACTGTCTGTCTGGGTATGAAACGCAGGGTCTCTCAGTTGGGGCTTTCAGGGGCTCTGAAAGTCAGAAGTCTTGTTTTCAATGCTCCACCTGCTGGTGGTTGCCGAAACTGACTCTTGTGACATTAGAGCTGGGGCAAGAAGTTCCGAGGGCTTAACAAGGAATGTCCTTCTGTCTGGGGTGGGTGTGGCTAGCGCTGATCAATGTTCCCCTTTACTCCACTAACCCAACCCCTTACATGAAGAGGATTCAGGGCCTGACCCAAGCCTTCTCTTCCCGATTCAGCCTGTGGTCTGTGGCCGGCTCCAGATGTAGTTTTAAGAGCCTGGTTTGCAGTCCTAAGGAGGGCTGGCCCTGGTCAGGAAGTGTGGAATCCTCCCAGGGCTTTAAGATGGAGACTCGACTCCCACGCTCTTGCAGCTGCTGTACCTGATTCCGCAGTGCGACCTGCTTCTCTGTGCTTGCAGAGGCAGCTTCCAGATGCTGATCTTGCCGCCACACGGAGAATAAGCACGGGATGTGACTTTGCAAAAACGCTTTCTTTAAAGCACAGCGGCTTTTCCCTGCCTATGTGTTCACCGTCTGTTAGGCTCCCCCCCCCACTCCTGGGCTGAATATAAGCAAGGGCAGGTGGCTGGCCACCGTGTCCCAGCCAGGACGGGAGAAAAAAAAGAAAAAAAATTCTACTTGTTTCTCCCAAGTCACTGCTCCTCAAAACCACTGAGCAAATTAGGACTGGGGTTTCAAGATGCTAATCCCCCAGTGCATCTCAAAATACTGGAGAAGAGCTGGGGATTTCCCGTCCAGTCTGAGAGGGGCTGGGGAAGCCTTCTCTCTTCAGATCGCCATCTTCTGGAGTGTAGCCTATACATTTGTTCTTGATTGTTTGATAATGATTCCCCCTCACTTGTAAGTCCATATTCAACTAATAAACAAAAAAAGAAAGAAAGAAAAACTCTATTGTCAAAGATGAACACATAGCGATAAAAGAAGTAAGGGATCTAAAGTCTGCTGGCAATTGCCTCAGAGAAATGATGAAAGAATTTAATAACAGACTAAAACTTCTCTAGAAAACAAAACCTCAGCTCTTGAAGAAAGAACTGACAATGAGGACGGGCTGAGGAACTTGAGCACATGGATGACAAAAAAGAAAAAAATACAGAAAGTGAGCAGCATTTTCAAAATGTCTGGGATGAAATCAGAAGAAATAATATAAGGTAATTGGGATACAGGATGAAATTGAAATGCAAATGAATACTTTAAACAACATTCTCAACCAAATATTTAAAGAAAAAATTTCTTGTATCAGAACAGAGTCCAAAATGCTTATCCAAGAAGCATATAGGACCCCCAATAAATCTAATCAAATGAGAAGCTCACTGAGACACCACATATTTTAAACTTATAACAGGGAAATCGAGGAAAGAATATTAAAAACTATAAGAGAGAAATGTCAAATCATTCTTAAAGATACAGAAAAATCAATTCTCAAATTTATTTGGAAGAAAAAAAACTCAGAATAGCCAAAAAATTACTAAGTAAGACAGAAAAAATAGGTGGTTTCACAGTAACAGATCTAAGATTATATTATAGACCTATAGAAACAAAAACCGCCTGGTACTGGTATCAAAATAGGAATGATGACCAATCAGTTAGAATAGAAGATTCTGAGGCAAATCTAGAAATCTTTAAATATCTGATCTTTGATGAAAGGGGTAAAAATATAACATGGAGGAAAGACAGCCTATTCATCAAATGCTGCTGGACAAACTGGATAGCTGTTTGCAGGGAGTAGAAATTAGATTCTGATCTCTTGTGTTGTACAAAAGTCAGATCAAAGTGGATCAAGGTGGGGCTGAAGCAGTAGCTCAGCAGTTACAGTGCTAGCCTGGCATGCAAGTGGACACTGGTTTGAATTCCAGCACCATGTGCACAACAAAGTGCCAGAGCAACAAATGACACATGAAAAACTAAATAAAATCAATTCTCTTCCTCTCTCTCTCTCACCTTTAAAAAAAGTGAATTAAACCAGCTACCATACAATTGCTAACAGAAAAATTAGGATCAACAATCCAATAAATTGCAGTAGGCAATGACTTTCTCTAGACAACACACAAAGTGAAAGAATTAAAGACGAGAATCAATGAGTGGGATGCCATTAAAGTAAAAGGCTTTTGTTCACAAAGGAAGTGGTTAAAACTGTCAAGAGAGAACCCACAGAATGAGAGGTAAGCATGACTGTGATCCCTCTGACAGGGGACTAATATTTAAAATTTACAAATAACTCAAAACACTTAATACCAAATCACAAATAATCCAATCAATAAATGGGCCAGAGAGCTAACAGAAACTTCTCAACAGAGGAAATCAAGCAAGCCAATGAATACTGAGAAAGTGTCCTAAATCACTAGTAGACAGAAAGATGCAAATCAAAACTACATTAAGATTTCATCTCACTCCAGTGAGATTGGCAAAGATGAAGAATACAAACAATAACAGATGCTGGATGGGTCGTGGAGAAATAGGAACACTAGCACACTGTTAATGGAAATGCAGACTGGTATAGCCACTTTGGAAAGCACTGTGGAGATTCCTCAAACAATTAGGGTTAGATCCATTCTACAAACCAGATATCCTGCTACTGGGTATTTCCCAGAGGAAATAGAATCAGCACATTACGGTGACACAGCAAAATCAATGTTCATAGCAGCTCAATTTACAATTGTTAAATTATGGGAATAACCCAGATGCCACTCAATGAATGAATGGATCCAAAAGCTCTTGTATATTTATACAATAGAATTCTACTTGGCTGTTAGAGACAATTATATTGCAACCTTTGAAGATAAATGGATGGCAAGGGAAGAACTTCTGCAAAGTAAAGTTAGCCAAATCCAGAGATTCAAGGGCTGAATTATTTATCCTCATTTGTGGAGGCTAGAGGTGAAAGTAGTCAAGAACATGTATTAGATGCCCCAGATTTGAAGCAACACATAATATAGGCAAAACATAGATATATAGGGGTGAATGGTGGAAGGGAATAGGTAAGGGGTGAGAGGCAGTGATCTAGGAAGACAATCAACAATATAGCCTAATCTTTAACCCCCAAGTACCCACGTAATACTTGTGTAATCATTTCATGCTGGAAAACGCAAACACACACACATACACACAGAGACATATCAGTTTAGGGGTGAAATATAGAGGAATTAAGAGGTGGGGTGATGTGGGGTAACTGGTTTAGGAGCAAATACATAACATATTGTACTTTATATGCATTTATGATTGTACAGTAACAATTCCTTCATAAAAACATTTTTTAAAAAAAGGTGGAGATAAGGTTGGAAAAATAATCCATGTCTATGTATAGGAACGTAGTAGAAATGGGACTGTAACTAGCTAGGGCTGGAACTAGGTCACTTTCCCCATTTTTACCTTACTGACATATCTCTAAATCCCTATTGCCTCTTTTCTCCTCATGGTAATTCCAATTATTTTCCTGGCTTCTATACTTTCTTCTCCTCACCCTTACTGTTGTACATTTTTCCTGCTACATTGCTCCTTTAAAAGATTTTATTCATTTTTTAGGTTTAAACATTTTCTATCCCTCCATGCTATATTTCCCTGCATTTTCTGTTGTTGATGGAGCAGGCAATGTTCTCTGTGTTTTCTTGTTACTTCAGTTCTTTATCTAAATATTTATGTCTCTTACCTCTACTTTATTTGTGGTGGCAGGAACTGAGTGCAGCACATTGCTAATGTTGGATGTTTACATGAAACTGGGCTCTGCTCCCAGGCCAGGAGAAAGGAAATGCACATTGCTGCAGCTATAAAACTGTTGAACTCAATCATTGGTATGCAATTAACCTGAAAGAATATGGGGAATAATGTTCCCCATTCAACAAACCATCCCCACAGTGAGGTGGGGCCTCAAGTCCCAAACATGGACACTCAACACACAGCTAAAATGTTAGGAATTATTGTAGGTACACCACCTACAGGACCCCTCAGCATGAGTGGCACAAACACCTTGTTAGGTCACATATCAACAAAGAGGAGAGTACTACAGGGGAGCTGATGGCACCCTCTTGCCAGCCTCTCCCTGTGTCCTGACAGGGCCTGCAGCAGAGTCTAAACAAAGGAGGACAGCTTCAGGTCCTCACAACAACTGTGATAACCAGCAAGAGAGCTGAATTCATGGAACACAGCCTGTAGCAACTGAGTGTGAGGAAAGCTGCATACGCCAATATGTGCTCCACTTTTTCTGCAGGAGTAAGAACAGAGGGCACATACACTGCTGTCTACATCACACCACAAGAACAGCAAGAGCATCCCCACACTTGTGACAAATACAGAGAAATCATGTTCTTTGCACTATGGAACTCAATGCCCAGAGTCAAACCTCACTAATAACAGCCAGGGATGCAACAGGGAAAAGAGACAATGGAGCACATCTGGAGTTCAACTCAAAAGTACACAACAAACCCTTCCCCACCTTGCAGCATCCAGAGAAGGCTGTGTACTAGGAGGGATTAGGGGAAAAAAGTGGAAGAGACATCCATCACAACAGTAGTAGTGCAAAATTCAACACCAAAACAAGAAGTATCAAAAAACAAGGTAGAGTGGCACATCTGGAAATTCAAAACTCACTTGCACTGATGCTAAAGATTTTCAAGAGAATGAAATGATGGGGGAAGTGCTCAAAAGACTGATTTTTTAAAGAAGTGATGAAATTCAAGGAGTGAAAATAACAGATGAAAAAATTAAGGAGCTCAATGCATCTAGAAAAAGATATTTTGATAAAAGAACCAAGTAGAAATTGTGGAGAGGAGTGCCTCAGACAAAACTCAAGTTAAAAGTCTCAACAACAACACCAGGTGAAGCAGTAGAATGCCAGTGCTTGAGGAAAATATTCACCAAATAGAACTTTCAGATTGCACTGAGGAAAAAATGGATAGAAAGCAAGGACAATATAATATATGAAAGAAAAGAAGTGACAACCAAGATTATTGTACCCAGCAAGGGAATGCTTTCAGAATTGGAGGGGTACTAAAAATTGTCCATGCTAAGCATCAGTTAAAGAATTCACGACCAATAGAGCAGCAGACAAAAGGTACCTGACAGAATCCTACACCCAAGGTAAATGAAGGATGAACAATATTGTGAGAGTTTAGGAAAGAAAGATTCCTCCTGAACAGTGGATACACAAATGAGAAATAAGAAAATGTCCAATGTAATCAGTATAGAAAACCACCAAATGTCAAAGTTGAATAAGCCAGGAATAAATGAACATGGAATTTTCTAACAATTAGAAGAGCATTAATGAAATGACAACAACTCCATGCCTTTCATAACACTTCTAAATGCACATGATATTCATTATTCAATCAAAAATGCAGTGAAAAAATTGGATTTTTACAAAAGATAACAATGTTGCCTGGAAGAAGTGCCCCTCACCTCCAAAATTGAGCAAAGCCTGAAAATAGAAAAAAAGAGGAAAATATTCCAAAGAAATGGAATTTGGGGGGGGGCTGGAGCGGTGGCTCAGCGGTTTCGGTGCTTGCCTGGCAAGCACAAGGACCCAGGTTCAAACCCCAGCACCATGTACACAACTAAATGTTGGAGGAACAAAGGCCATGTGAAAAACTAAATAAAGTTGTTTCTCTCTTTCTCTGTCTCTCTCACTGTCCCTCTCTCTTAAAAAAAAAAGAAAGAAAGAAATGGAATTTGGAGGCAGGAAGAAGTCACTATACTTACTTCTGAAAAACACATTTTAAGGAAAAGTAATGAAAAGATACAAAGAAGTTCACTCTATTTCATGAATATATCATACGTGAATATCAATGTCCATCCATCCATTTATCTATGTTGGAGTCCCCAATTTTTTCAAATTCTCATAGAAAAAAAAGACATAGGCCAATTGCAACAAAACTGGATGATATCGTTGCCCTCTTCTAACCAGTAGGTACACCTTCAGAGTAAGTAATCAACAAGGAAACATCAGAGTTAAGTTCTAGTAGAGATGAAATGGACTTAAGAGATATCTGTGTAGGACACCCTTGAGGATGTTACACCAAGACCCTCCTGTCCACAGCGCAGGCCCAGGCCCCTAGTTGCAGTGGCATCAGTCAATCAGGACATTGGAAAGACCACTGACCAGAGCCACCTGGCTGCATCATATATCCTCCAGACCCAGATTCAGTGGGGGGTCTTTCTCCAAAACCAAGGATCCCAGTTCCCAGTGTGCTGTATAGGTAGGCATGTTCTGGCCAGCACCCCCCTCCACTTCTGGAAACCTAGGACACAGTGATGCCCACTCAGGGCAGAGCTATAACAACCCAGCAGACTGACCTGGACCCCATTAGAAGCCAGATCCGCATCATGGAGTGTAGACACAAAAGGTGCAATGAAATGTGGCTCCAGCCAGAAGCAGCTCTCAGGAAGAAGGTGACAATCTGACAGGTCGTGTGTGACCTGACCCTTTGTCCTACAAGGAAGAACCACTGGAGAATTACCTTGCTTCCACACAGGGAACCTAAATTCAAAGATAAAGAAGCTCTTCAAAAAATGAGCAATCAAACTATGAAGGTTGACCTCAAATCTAGAACTCCCCTACCAAGGAGCCCATGTGCAGGGAGCAGGATGAACACCTTAAAAAATTATCAATGATAAGATCACTAAAAGGAAAAATGAACTAAAAGAAGATTTAATGAAGGGAATACTCAAGAGATGAAAAATTCTGTTATCAAAGAAACAGACATAGTAACAAAGAAGTAACAGAGCTGAAATGTTCGGTCAGTCACATCAGAGGAATAATGGAAGAATTTAATAAAAGACTAACCTCTAAAGACAACAGAACATCACCTCTTTAGGAAAGAACTTCTGACAATGAAGGTAGGCTGAGTAATCTTGAGCACATGGATGACTAAAAAGAAAAAAACTCACAGTACATGAGCAAAATTTTCAAAATGTCTTGCATGAAACCAGAAGAAACAACTTAGAGTAATTGGAACACAAGAAGAAATCAAAATGCAAATTAATGGCATAAAATAACATTTTCAATGAAATAGTTAATAAAAAATTTCCCATATTAGAAAAGAGTCAGATATGCTCAATCAGGAAGCATATAGGACTCCCAATGGGCATAATCAAATGAGAAGCTCACTGAGATACATTCAAAGTGTATAACAGGGAAAAATGAATGAATATTAAAATCTTCTAGAGAGAAATGCCAAATCACATTCAGAAGCAAACCAATAAGGAGCATGTCTGACTCCTCAGCTCAGACTCTAGAAGGAAGAAGATCCTGGAAAGAGATATTTCAATCTCTGAATGACCACAACCTGTAGCTAAGAATACGACACCCAGCAGAACTCAGCTTCAAATTTAAAGGAGAAATAAGAACATTTCATGATAAGATCAAATTTGTAACATTCATGAACAAAACCTCAGCATTAGAAAGAATTCTCAAAGATAAACTCCAAATAGAAGAACAACCAAGCAACACTTAAAACCCACCAACAAAGGAAATTCAATAAAGTTCATGGTATTAAAAGCCATCCAGGACAGCACAGAACTCACTAATTAAACACCTTGACTATGGACCACAACCACATTGCAATTCTAACACTGAATTTGAATGGTCTCAACACATCAATCAAAAAACGTGGACTAGCAGATTAGATAAAAAACAAAATCCAACAATAGGCTGCTTACAAAAGACCCATCATACAGCCAAAGGTGTCCACAGATTGAGGATAAAAGGATGGAAAAAAATCTACTATGTTTATGGCTCAAGAAAGTAAGCTGGTGTTTCAATACTTCAATCTGACAAAGTAGATGTCAACCAAAATTTAATCAGAAGAGATAAAGGCATCATAGTAGAGGAAACAATACACTGGGAAAATATAGCTATAATAAATAACTATACTCCAATCATCAATGCTCCAAAGTATATGGAAAAAATACTCCATGACATAAAACCACTTATTGGCCTCAGCAAAATGACATTGGGAGACTTTAATACTCCTCTATCACCAAAGCAAAAAAACCAAAAAAACCAAAAAACCAAAAAACAAAACCTAAAAACAAAAACAACAACAAAAAACCCAAACCAAACCAAAACAAAACACAAAAACAAAAATAAAGAGATCTCCAGCCTAAACAACTCCATAAATCAAAAGGACATAACAGACAGCTACAGAATATTCCACCCCAAGTTGGTTGATTTTACCTTCTCAGCAGCACATGGATCCTTCTATAACAAAGATCATATTGAAGTGACAGAAAGGAAATATCAGCAAATATAAAAAATTGACATTATCTCATATATTCTTGTCAGACCAAGGTACCATGATCCCTAGCAATTAAGAGAAAAATTATAACAGAAAATATATATATATATACATGGAGATTGAATAACACCTTGATAAATGAAGAATGGATTCAAGAAGACATGAGATCAGAAATTAAGCAATTCTTGGAAGAGAATGAGAATGAAGATATAGCATATCAAAACCTCTGGGACACACTGAAACCTTTCTTAAGGGAAATATTCATAGCATTGAGCACTTACATTAAACATCAGGAGAGATCCCACATAAATAGTTATGCTCCACCTCAAATCCCTACCAAATGATGAGCACACTAATCCTAAAGCCAGCAGAAGGCAGGAAATAAGATTACAATGGAAAACAAAGAAATCAAGAAAAAAGCAATAAAAAGTATCAAAGAAAAAAAGAGTTGATTCTTCAAAAAAACTAAATAAAATTGACCAACCCATAGCCAATCTCACTAAAAGAAGGAAAGAAATAAAGCAAATCCACAAAATCACCAACAAAAAGGATGTGATCACCACTGTCCAAATGGAAATAGATTATCAGAACCTATTTTGAAAAACTATACTCCTCTAAATTAGATAATATGGAAGACATGGACAAATTTCCAGACACTTCCAACATCACAAAATTGATGCTTGGTAATATTGAAAGGTCAAAGAGTCTAATGATAGGCACTGAAATCAACATAGCAATTAATGGCCTTCAAAAGAAGAAAAGCCCAGGACCTGGTGGATTCCCTGCTGAATTTTCCACACCCATAAGGAAGAGATAACACTTTTCTTTATTAAGATACACCAAGAAAATGAAAAGGAGGGAACTTTGCCAAACACTTTTTATGAGGCAACCATTACCCTAATACCAAAACCCCAAAATGACACATCAAAAAAAAAAGAAAAAAAATTATAGATCAATATCCCTGATAGACACAAAAATCCTTACTAAAGTTCTAGCAACCTGCATTGAAAAACACATCAGGAAGATAGTTCATCACTACCAAGTGTGTTTCATTCCAGGGATGCAAGGCTAGTTCAGCATACGCAAAACAAAAACTGCAATTCATCACATAAAAAGAATTAATGACAAAAACCAAGTGATTATCTCAATAGATGCAGAAAAGTCCTTTCACAAAATCCAACACCCATTTATACTTAATATTCTGGAGAAGATAGGTATCAAAGGAACATATCTTAACTATATAAAGACCATATATGACAAACCCACGGATAATATGATACTAAACAAAGAAAAGCTGAAGAATTTCCACTAAACTTGGGAACAAGGCAAGGCTGCCCTCTCTCTCACCACTTTTATTCAGAATAGTCCTTGAGATCCTACTTATTGCCTAGTAATAAGGTAAGAGAAGGAAATCAATGGGATAAGAAAGAAGAATTCCAATTATCCCTCTTGGCTGATGACACAATCCTGTATACAGAAGACCCAAAAAACTCCACCAGAAAACTGCTTGAGCTTCTGAAAAGATTTAGCAAAGTGGCAGGGTACAAGATCAACACCCGTAAATCAGTAGCTTTTCTATATGCTAACAATAATAGGGAAGAAGAAGAAATCAGGACATTGGTCCTATTCACAATATCCTCAAAAAGAATAAAACACTTGGGAATTAAACAAGGGCAGTAAAAGACCGCTAAAATAAAACTACAGAACACTAAAGAAAGAAATTAAAGAAAACCTGAGAAGATGAGAAAACATTCCATGTTCTTGGTCAGGCAAAATTAATATAATTAAGGATGGGATAAGGGAGGGTAATTGGGGGGGCACTCCTGGGAGTAATTGCAATATCCAGAATATATAAACATTTTATATTATTTTGTTAAAATCTTGTAAGGTTGTTAAAAAATAAAAAAGAAAAAAAATTAATATAATTAAAATAGCTGTTCTACCAAAAAGACCTGTACAGATTCAAGGTAATCCCCATCAAGAAAGCAATGTTATTCTTTACCGATATAGGAAAAGCAACTCCCAAATTATTTGGAATAAAAAGAAACCCAGAAAGTCAAAACATTACTAAGCAAGAAAGACAAAAGATATGGTTTAGCAATACAAAATATAAAATTGTACTATAGAGCATTAGTAACAAAAACAGCATGGTGCTAGTATTAAAGGTGGAATGAAAACCAAAGAGACAAGTCCACAAATCTTCAAACATCTGATATTTGACAAAGGGAGTTAAAACTTAATATGGAGGAATGAGATAGCCTATTCAACAAATACTGCAGGACAAACAGAACAAACATTGCAGAAAGTTGAAATTAGAATCTTATCTTACACCTGACCCCAAATCAAATAAAAACAGATTGGGGCACTGTGAATTAAACCTGCTACCATACAATTGCTAGAAGAAAAATCAGCAGCAACACTCCACCACATGGGAGTAGGCAATGACTTTCTCAACAAGACTCACAAAGCAAAAGAATTAAATTCAATAATCAATGAGTGAGATGCCACTAAGCTAAAAAGATTTTGGTCAGCCAAGAAAGTGGCCAAAACTGTTGAGAGAACCCACAGAACGGGAGATAATTATGGCCTTTGATTCTCCCAACAGGTGGCTAATATTTAAAATTTACAAATAACTCAAAACACTTAATATCAAAATTACAAACAATCCAATCAATAAATGGGCCAGAGAGCTAAACAGAAACTTCTCAACAGAGGAAATTGAGCAAGCCAATAAATAACATGAGAAAGTGTTCTAAATCATTAGTAATCAGAGACATGCAAGTCAAAAGTATATTAAGATTTCTCCTCCCTCCAGCCAGAGTGGCAGAGATAAAGAATATAGGCAATAACAGATGCTGGAGGGGTTGTTGGGAGATAGAAATATTAGCACACTGTTGGTGGAACCACAGACTGGTATAGCTCCTCTGGAAAGCAGTGAAGAGACTCCTCAAACAATTAGGTTGGAATCCACCTTACAAACCAGGTATTCCTCGTCTGAGTATTTTCCTAGAGGAAATAGAATCAGCCCATTACAGTGACACAGCAAAATCAATGTTCATAGCAGCTCAATTTACATTAGCTAAATTACGGACTCAACCCAGACACCTCTCACTGGATCCTAAAGCTCTTGCATATTTATACAATGAGTTCTACTCAGCTATTAGAAACAATATTATGGATGGCAATGAAAAGATAATGCTGAGTGAAATTACTAAAACCCAAAGACTCAAGGGTCAAATGTTTTCTCTCATTTGTGGAGGCAAGAATAAAACCCAGGATTTATACAATACAGTTCTACTCAGCTATTAGAAACAATGGTATTATGGCCTTTGAAGGTAAATGGATGGCAATTGAAGAAATCATGCAAAGTGCAATTAGCCAAATCCAGTAACTCAAGAGTCATGTTTTCCTTCATTTGTGGTAGGTAGAACAAAATCCAGGCTTGGGTGAAAGGTAGTCAAGAGGATGTACTAGACTCACCATTTTTGAAGCAGCACATAATCTAGGAGAACCATTGATTTGTAAAGGGTGGGGAGAGGGGAAAGAAAGTGAGGAGGGGGAGGGATTTGGGGGGTGGAAATCAACAATGTATCTTACTCTGTACTCTCCAGAGAAGCTAAATAATACTTATGCAATCATTTGATTCTGGATAAAAATTAGAAGATGAGATATTTGTGGAATATTCCATGCATCAGCTTACAGGAACACATTCCACCTATCAGTACAAGGAAATTTTCCAAAGGTTGATCATATATTAGGCCATATAGAGTCTTTAGAAGTGAAAAAAGCAGAAATTATGTCACGAATGTGTTGTAACCACAATGAATTTAAACTAGAAATGAACAGCTGTTGAACCTACAAAAATCTCAAAAACTCTTGAAGATTAAATAACACAGTATCAAACAAATGAAAAAATCCTGATAATCAGAAGAATAGGGAAATAAAACACACCAGAAACTGTGGGATGCAGATGGAGCATGACTAAGAGAAAAGTTTATAGGAACAATTGCTACAAGATATCACAGACCGACACCTCAAACTAATGGCCTAGGGATGGATCCCCATATCTTAGAAAAATGAAAACAAACCAATTCTAAAATGAGTCAAAGGAAAGAAATAACAAAGATAGGACAGAAATAAATGAAATAGAAAGTAGAGTAACACCTCCAAGGTCAAGGAAACTAAGAGTAGTTTCCTGGAACAGATAAAACAAGATTGACAAAATTTTAGCTACATTAACCAAGAGAAAGAGAGATTAGACTCAAACCAATAATATAAGACTTGAAAAAGAAAGCCTTACAAGAAAAACCAAGGAAATTCAAAGAATCATGACAGCAATTTGAACTCTGTACCAGCATGTTGTAACATATAGAAGCAGACAAATTTAGGAACCCTATGACCTACCCAGATTGAGTCAAGAGAAAATATACCTGTAAATGTATGAGTGAAATGCAAGGATATTGGAATAGGATTAAATTCTTCTGCAAAGAGCAGCTCAGGTCTAGATGGATTTAATGCTGAATTTTACCAGACTTTAGAAGAAACACTACTAAACCAGTGCTCCATACTATGACAGAGAAGATAAAGAAACCAGTCCAAACTCAGTCTTGAAAACTATGAGTGCCCTGATTGAAAATCTAACAAGGACCGAACAAAATAACTAAGAAAAACAATGTGACTTGGCTCTCCCTTCCCAGGAGAGGACCCATGTGTTGTGGTAGATGGAGACAGTAGGGAGTGAAGGGCAATGAGATGCTGCAGGCAAGCTGCCCCATGGCTTTCCTTGTGTTCCTGTTAAAGGCACCATGTGATTACAATTTTGTGTCTAGAGGGGAGCTACTGTTGGACTTTGGTGAGTCTGCCTGGCACTGGGTCTGAGTCAAATTTGGGCTTACTGAAGAGGACATGATTCTGGTCAGCAACTTTCAGGATATTAAGTCTTTTTGTTGATCCAAGTGTGGAGCATGACAATAAAAAGGGTTAGAGTTTTTCTAATTTATTAGACTAGAAAATGAGTTTACAGATGGAGAGAAGCCAGTTGGCTATCTCTCATGGGATATTGTCTTAATAGGGATGGCCCTGTCCCACTGTTTTATGTGCTGGCCAAATAGTGTACCCTTGCTGGTCTCAAGTGGCAGAAGCCAGGGTGAAAGGTCAGAATGGAAGTGTATCTGTGTGGGGCCTTGCTCATGGTGTTGATGGTACCCCTAGGCTAAATTAGGGGTTTCTTCTTGGGTATTTATTTGGCAATGGTACTAAATTGAGAGGAACCAGGCTGCAAACACATATTTGCAGTTTGACCCATGGAACTTGGGCACCATGAAGATGCTCTGGCCAGTGGGCCGCAGGCATTGAAGTCTAAATTTCCCCCATAGCACTGTCTGGTGCTTGGGTTCTCTCATCTTTGGGAGGAGATGCACATTTTCCCAAAGGTAGATACAGATATGGGGGCAATGCTGTGATTCCAGATCCCATGGAGCCACAGGCACAGACTTGCAGCTTCTTGGGGTGATGTTGGTCCACCAAGGTTAGCTTACTGCTTGAGCAGGCTTTGTGGGATGGCATTAATGGTAGCAACACCATTGGACCATCATCCCAGATGTCTGAGCAGGTAGGAGAACATCACAAAGTCCTGTCTACTATTTCATGAGTTGCTCTTCTGATGCCTGGTTTCCCATGTTATTTATTAGCAGGATTTAGTCTCCTGGTTGGAGAGTTATAGAGGGTCCTGCGTGTAAGGGTAGCACAATGGGAAACAAACCCTATATGAAGTTAAGACTTTCTTTCAGCCTGTCTACAAAATGTTTGATGCTCTCTTGGTATTTCCAATGTAGAGAAAACACTCCTCTTAGTGAAGTCTGAAAGAATTTCCCATATGTAATTGCTTAAGGACTGAATAGTATCCACCCTTGTCTAGCAAGGCAGTAAGCAATAAATCTCTCTGTATCAGACTACTTTCCTGATACATTTGGGCTAGAGTCATTTTGCAACATGGACCTTGTAATAGAAAGGGTTCTTAGTCATGCATATTCATTGAACGTATTTCATGGACACAAGTACCCAAAGGATCAAGGCAAATAACAGAATTGAATAAAGTTATAGAAAGAAAGCAGAGCTCCTCCAGAAGACAGGTCCCAGGAGAGGGTTGCCCATGAGTGCCTTCTTTGTTGGGGTCTATATGGATGTGTTGGTTTAAGGAAGTCAGCTCCTGGGACAATCTGGGTAAGGCATTCAGTGTCCATGCACCATTTGATCCAGTCAGCTAAAGACGACTGTATTGCAGTTTTCCCTTCTGGAGGGTTTCCAGGCTCTTGATCTGGATATATGGTCACACATATCACACTCTGGATTTTTGCTGGTTTTGTTTTTTAGCACATGATTGCATCTGTGGTCTTTCTATTTGTTCCACTGTGCCCTTTCTGTTACACAGAAATCTCCCCTTGGTGGAGCCAAGTATCTTCTCTCTGCCTAGCCCAGCTCTTTTCCATACCTCTGTTTTAGGGTGTGGCTCCTCTTTTCTGTCTTCCCTGGTGATTGTGGTGTCCAAGCATCATGCAGCCTTCAAAAGATGCCTCAGGATTTACTCAGCTGTTGAACTGCTTTGGAGAAAAAGGTAGAAGCGCTGTTATTTAGAATGGATTCAGGTATACTCTACCTGGGGACCCTGTGTAAAGCCAGTGTGTCTCAAGACTCATCTCAGGCCCTTTGCATTATTGAGGGATATACCTCAACCCAGCTGGAGAATGTCACCGGAAGCTCCTCGTAATTAAAGTTCCCATCAGTCTTTGGCGTTTAGGTGAGTTCCTCTTCAAAAGGATACGGCTTTCACATTTGGCCACACTACTTTGTGGGCTTTCTTTTGCCTTCAGGCTATTTTTGGCACAGAATTGGCTTTTGGGGTGATGTCTTCCATTGCCTAAAACAATGCTGGTCCTCTGCAGTATGCTCTGCCAAATCCTGCTAACATTTCTGGCTTATAATGAGACTCTTGTTTAGAATCAATCATGACAAATCCCAGGCTTCTGGTAATAAAAATGACTATGTGAAATTCACCATGACCTGGCGGGAAGTTTCCCATGCCTGGAAACTCCATTTTTGAGCTCTCTTAGCATCTGCTTCCAAGTGTTCAGGGGAAGATGCAGTTCACACAAATGAAAAATAAGTGGGCAAGATGGTGGCTTAGCACTCGTCTGCTTGTCCAGAGCTGGAATCCAAACAGCTGCACTGAAGCTGCTCAGTGAGGAGCATGACTTTGAGAGAACGCTGGAGATCAACACAGAACAGGCACAGACTGGAGGAACTCAGAGTAGTGCACTGGATTTAGAAAGAGAGCACCCAGAATGGATTGCAGGGCACGCAGCAGGGCTGCAGGGGTGCCTCTTTGGCTAAGACACAAGTGAGAAAGGAAGAGTCCCAGGAACATGACAGACACAGGGCTCAGCACTCTGAAGAATTCTACTCTAAGTTATGGTAAAGCTGGGATATGCAAGGAGACCTGGCTCTAGAGAATTTCTTTCCCTTTCCCCACATATTCTACTGCAGAATTTGCTGGAAGCCATCTCATGAGGGTCCTGTTGTCTGAGCTTTCTGCTCTGGAAGTCAAAGGCCTCTGCATGTTTTTGGTCACTGGAAACACATAGGAATACTGCAACAGAGTTATGGTCTGAATGTGAGGTGTACCACAAAATCTCATGGGTTTTCAGGAAGGCTAAGGCAAAATAATTGGACTATGAGAGCCTAAGCCCATTCAGACCTCAGTGTGTTAATCCCCTGATAGGGATTAACTGGCAACTGTAAGGCTGTTTGGTGTGGCAGGAGAGGGTTGGTTACTGGGGGCATAATTTTGAGGTATATATTTTGTAGCCAGTATGGAGACTCTCTGTTGCTTCCTGCAGAGATGCCTCCCACCATGATGATCTGCTTCACCTTCAGCCCCAAAAATGGAGCCAGCGTTCTGTGGACTAAGACCTCTGAAATTGTGAGCCCTAAAATTACACTCTCCTCCTAAAATTGTTTTTCAGGTCTTTGGGTGCAGCAATGAAAAAGCAGACTAAAACAAGTTGGTATTGACAGTGGGTTCACTGCTGTGACTAACTTGAGCGTGTGGTTTAGAAGCTTTTGGAACACTTTGGAATTATGGTTGGAATTTTGGAAAGCTTAGCAATGCAAGCTGGAAAAGCTTTAGATTGTTGTAAGCATAACTTAATGGGTAACTCTGGAGGGATCTCGGATGACCAGAATGCTGATAGGGCTGTTGACAGCAATGACAGGTGCTGGAGCAGTGGCTCCATGGTTCCAGTGTTTGCCTGGCAAGTGCAAGGACCCACATTCAAATCCCAGCAGCACATTCACAATTACATGTCCGAAAAGAAAGATTAACAAATGAAGTTGATTCTTTCTCTCTCTCATCTTTATCCGCCCTCTCTCCCTCTTGAGAAAAAAGACAGGGCTCATGAGGGCTCAGAGGAAAAGGAGAACTCTTGGAAATTTGACTGAAAGCCATTTTGTTATATTCTGGCTAAGAAATTATCTGCAGTTTGCCCATTTCCAGATAATTCTCTGAACCTGATTGTAGAAGTGATGGGCTTCTTAATCTGGTGGAAGAAATTTCTAAACTGCATAGTATTCAGGTGATGGCCTGGGTATTGCTGGTGGCTTTTAGCCAAATTTATTGTGCTAATGAGGAGTAGAAAGCACTAGAGAAAGACTTGAAAAATTTGGACTTGAAAAAATAGGAGTAAAACTGGGGCTAAAGCAGCTGCAGTTATTAAGGATGTTATGATCAATAAAGAAATTCTGAAGACTTTGCCCAGAGGCAAAAACAAAGATGGCTTGAGACCATCCTAGGAATTGGCAAGACAACATACATTTCAGGCTTAAAGGAGTAAAAATGTCTTTGAGAAGAGACCAATGAAGAACATTCTTGCTCAAGGCGACTAAGAAGGTTTTTGTATGTGCTCAGACACCCACACACTCAAAGACTGCTGCAAATGTGGTCCCTGGAGGCTTGTCTACTGCTCAAATGGCAGCAGGCCTTGGCAGCAACGTGTGGTGCTGGTTCTAAAGGATTGCAGGATGCTGCAGTGAGGGTGTCCTGGAGACTTCCAGGAAGATTCCATAGGAAGGCCTTGGAGTCCAGGCAAATTGTTGCAGTATTGGAGTCCCAGCAGGCAGCCCCAGAGAGAATAAAGCATGGAGATGTGAGGAGGAAGCCATGCTACATCAGCACCCCCAAGATCAAGAAATGCCATTAACCATGGAATACCACAGAGCAAAGCTGCAGGCATCTATCCGAGGCAAGCCAAGGGAGAGGCCATGTGGACTACAACTGGCAAGGCCACAGGGGCGGAGCTGCACAAGCCTTTGGTAGAGAATATGAGGATACCATGTGCTCCAGAGGCAGGATATAGAATTTCAGGGCTTGTTTTCCAAGCTGAATTCAGACTTGCTTTGGTCCCGTCCCTTCTTGCTATACTCCTACTTTTCTGAGTGGAAATATTTATTGTGTGCCTTTAAATATTGGACATAGGCAACTTCATTTAATTTACAGGAGCTCACATGGTGAGTTTGCCTTAAATGCCATTGGAGACTTAGGACTTGAACTTTTGGGCAATCTTGGAACTGTGATGACTATGGGGACTCTTGGAAATGGGCTAAATGTATTTTGCATCGTGACCTTGTCATTGAGCTTTTCGGGGCCAGGGGTGGATCTTATGATTTGAATGTGAGGTGTCCCCCAAAATCTCACATGTGACTTTTTAGGAAGGCTGAGGTGAAATAATTGGATTACAAGAGCCTTTACCCAATCAGCGAGTTAAGCAGCTGATTGGGACTGACTGACAATTGAAAGCTGGTAGAGTGTGGCAGGAGGTTGTGGGTATTTGGGGACATGCCTTTGGAATACGTATTTTGTATTTGGTGTGGAGTTTCTCTCTCTGGAGCTATGCCTTCCACCATGATGTTCTGCTTCACCTCTAGCCCCAAGGAATGGAGCCAGCCTTCTAGGGACTAAGACCTCTGACACCGTGAGTCCTAAAATAATCCTTTCCTCCAAAACCTGTGCTTGTCAGATCTTTGGGTTCCAGCAATGAAAAAGCTGAGTAAAACATACAAGTGACACCACAGACAAGTGTCCCTGAGACTTAGTTCAACTCTGGAGGGAGATACACTGACACAAGCTTGCTAGGTTCTACAGGTTTACAAAGTGGGAGACAGGAAGGTACACAGGGCTTGAGACCTGCTGCCATCCTCCCCACATCCACACTCACATCTTTGAGACTTCATCCCTCGCTCCATCATTGGAGGCACCTTGGGTCATGCCATAGAGCTGGCATTACCCCACCCTATCAGTGCAGAACATAAAAAGCGCCAGAGAGACTCTCTGTGAAGATGTGCCTTCTGCACTCACTCACAGACACGCTCCACCAGCAATGTGCCTCTTGCTCACAGAGGTCCTGGCCCAAATAGCCCCAGAGAGAATCTTTATCTGATCATTCCTGCACCCTGCCCAAGCTTCTCCTGGTGTACATAATGGGTGAGGAGTACCACAGATGACTCCAGCCACCACTCACTCCTGCTGGTCACATCAGGTGCACTCTCAGCACAGGAAGGAGAGGGTGCTGAATGACACTATTCTTTCCCTTGTCCAAGGGAGTGTACTCTAAAGGGCATGGAGAGGAATTTTGAATGATTTGGGTCACAGAGGTGTCATCCTGTCCACTTATTTAACATGCAAGAAGAGAGGAATTTGTTGTTCAGTATAGTTTTGTTATTTGGACTAATTCTTTTTAGTTGTTGCTCTTTTGTTTATGTTCTTCACTTTTGTCTTCCTTCAAATAGATTTCCTTTCTTTTGCTTCTCTCTCTCTCTCTCTCTCTCATCTTTGTGCATCTGCTGCTGCCATTTTCCCAAGAGTGAAAGAAGTAGAATTTATTATTTATTTAAGGAGAAGGAAAGAAGCAGAGGTTTCATTGGCTGAGTGGGGCACTTACAGAAGGGTGCCATTTAGATGTGCTGGTCTAGCAGTAAAAAGAGCTACCAGGTTAAGGTTATTGCTCAATATCTATGGTAAATTTATAGGGTATTGGTTTGGCCTGGGATCTTCTGATTGGTTGTGCCCTTTTAGCCCTTTACTTTTGAACTTTCCTGTAGGCTCTAGAATATTTGGAATGCTTTTAAGGATTAATTTTATGGAGTTTCCTTTCCATATAGATAATCCTTTTTGAGTTTGGAGGTGCGGTGGCTGGCAGCAGGTTTACCCTGACTATTTTACTATTTATCCCATCTTGTTCATTTCTCACCTCTGAAGAAGTGTCCCTAACTGCCACTAAGGAAAGGGAAGGCCCTGGCTCTGGATATTTCAAGGATAAAAGTGGTATTTAAGGGGCTCAGTGGTTATAGCACTTGCCTGGTATGTGCAAGAATGTGGGTTTGAACCCTAACACCATGTACACAAACTGTTGGAGCAGCTACATGAAATACTAAATAAAATTGATTCTTTCTTTCTCTCTCTCTCTCTCTCTCTCTTGCACACCACACACACACACACACACACTTTCCTTCTCTCTCTTTAAAAAAATACAGGTTTTTAATAAGGAATGGCAGTCAGGGTCTTCCTGCAGAGTTCAATCTAAGGGCCACTAGTAATTGGGATTTTTCATCCTGCTTTACATTTACATGATCATCTGTACCTGAAAGGACTGTAGTCAAAAAGAAATAAATTTTACAAAAATATTCAGTAGAGAGGAGCCAAATGTAGTATTAAAATATAAAATAAAGAGGATATCAGAAGGGAAGGATCCATGTCTATGCACTAGAATGGAGGAGAAAAGAAACTGTAACAAGCTAGAGATGGAGCCTGCTCATTCCCCCATACTTTGACTCACAGAATGTTTCTTGAATACTCTCTTTTCTCCTCTTGCTAATAGTTGATTTTTGTCTTTCTTGTTTATTTCTCCCATTTTCCTTTTCTCCTGCTACCTTAAACCCTTTAAAGGTTCTTATACATATAATTAGGTTTTAACCTTGTTGTTCCCTCCATGTTTCTTTCCCCATGGTTTCTATTCTTGATGGAGGTGACAATTTTTTGGGGGGCAAACACTCTCCACAGCACCAGGCCTCTGGGTGGCTGTTCAGAGGCAGAGGCCGACACAGTAGATGCACCAGTGGGCCAGGCAGGCCGCCTGACAGCAGAAAGTGTCCAGGTGCTGCCATGGGTACTCGCGGTGGGATTTCTGGATGTGTAAGCCCCAAGGACTGAGTGGATAGGGCTGCCCAAGGCTGGTTGGCCTGCATTCAAGGAAGGGGCCAGGGCAGAACCTGGGCCTGGAGCTCCCAGGAGTCCAAACTTCAAACAGCTGGCAAAGGTGGGGGCTCTGGGCTTCTGTCCATCAGGGACAGTGTCAGTGAATGACATCATGTGGGCACTGTTGGGATTTGAGACCTGATCAGATAGCAGGAAACCCCTGCCCGAGTTAGCTGGAGACCCTAGGACATTAGCCTGGGAAGGTGGAGTGGTGTCCATGGGGGTGGCCTCAAGGGGAGTCAACAGCCCTAGAGCCAAGCCTGCCAATGTGCTGGGTGAGGGACTGGGAGTAAGGACAGAAGCAGCATTTGGCAGGCTGGGGATGTTTGGGACACCGGGGACTGAGGTGGACAGGTGGCTCTGGGAGGACACAGCAGAGTCCACACACATTGGGGTGGGGTCCTCTATTGTGGAGCTGCTAGGGATGGTGTGAAAGGCAGAGAAGATACCTGGTTCTGCTCTGGCTGAGGTTGGGGATGCCAGGGGCCTGGCCTCGCCACCTGCAGAGAGGACACACACATGATCTTGGGGGGGACATGGTGCCATTGTCCCAGATAGTCTGGGTCTCACCCTTCAGAATGTCATTGATGTGCAGCAGAGCCTTCCTCTTCTCCTGGTCTGAGTCCTTAGTAGTTACAGGAAAGGCCAGTTTGGAATGTGATGGCAGCTTCAGTAGGTCCCCTCTGTGGCGTGGCAGCAGAGAAAACCTTCACTTCTTTGGCCTACCACTGTCCTCTGTGGGTGTGGGGTTTGTCCTCAGTGGTTTAGATCCTGCCTCTGCTTCTGCAGCCTTCTCACACTGAGCCTTATGTTGGACAAACCCTGCAAAGGATCCCAGAGACAGCTGACATTGAGTTGAGCCTGGAGCCCTCTTCTTCAGTAATGGGAAGCCACAGCAGAGCTGTGTGAGCTGCGTATGGCATTTTGCATGGGGCAGGAGCTCACACAGGGAGCCCGGGAGATCTCAGCTCTGTCCTAGGACCTCTGGATATGGAGGTTCTCCAGGAGAGCCCCAGACCTGGGCACAAAGGAAGACAGGCGATGGTGGACCACAAGGGACTTAAAGGCAGACTGCGCACCCCCAGTGACATGGTGGCCCCTGCGCTGTTGCTCTCTGACTGCAGGTCTTCTACTTGCTCAGCCACCCGTAGATCACTGTGTCCAGGGCTCTGTGCATTGTCTTTCCTGTGCAGGGGTCTTGGGTACTCCACAGCTTGACAGGCTGCCAAGGAGCGACTTCCTGATCCCTTGCCAATGAAGTGGTTAGTTTGCTCTCTAGGTGGTCCCAGCTGCAGGAACTCTTCAACCTGGAAGCTGACAGCACCACCTTCTTCAAGAGACCTGGCATGCAGAGGATGGAGGTGAAGATGAGATCTGCCGGGATGTATAGAATGGTCCACAGGACCCGGAACAAGCACCTGGGAGGTGATTTTCCTAAGCGTCCATGCCCAGTAGCTGGGTGCTGGCAGGATGACCTGCAAACGGACTCGCAGCCCCTGTCCGCTAAGTGTGGCCAGCCTGGGGAGGGAAGTCGGCTGGCGCTGTGTGCGGGCTGTCTTCCGCCTTTGGGGTGGCTGGCCGGGGAGGGAGGCGGGTCCCTTCCCTCCAGGGCTGGCAGCAAGGGTGGGGACCAAAACTTGGCCAGGGAACTGCGCATGGCGACAGAGACAGTTGGTTTCTGAACTTTCAGAAGCAAGCGAAGAGGTTCCTCCTTCAGCTGCAACGTGGCTTCAGGAGAAACCGCAACGTCTGACCTGTTGCCAAGACACAGCTTTGGAAGGTGTGAGCATAGAATGGGCGCGCGTGCAATTAACGGGCGATCCAGGGCGCGAGGAATGTGCACGCGTGCAGAAAACCGGCGACCCAGGGTTCAAGGAACGGTGCACGTGAAGAAAACCGTTGATCTCAGATGCGTGAAATGGGCGCATGTGCAGGAAAACGGCTATCCAGGGCGCGAGGAAAGGGCACGTGTACAGGAAACCAGCGGTCCAGGGCGCAAGGAATGGACGCAGAAACCCGGAGATCCAAGGCCTGAGGCAAGGGCGCATGACGAAGATAGGCGCGTGCGTGCAGGAGTTAGCGGTGCGGGAATTGTGTCCCTGGGTGCTTGCAAGGGACCTGGGGGAACCATGAAGCACGGCGCTAAGGCTGCAGATTAGGGTCTTGCTCGCCCACTAGTAGACTCAGGTTTCCAGAAGATGCTGGATTTGAGGGCCAGCAGCTATTGCAATGTCAGGGATCCCTCTGCCAAAGGCTGGGTCCTGGACCTGACAGCCGGCAGCCAGGGATGGTCAGTGCCCTGCTTAGGAGCTGCTTGGGAGCAAGGTTCCTGGCCCAGCAACAATTGAATGAGGAGGCAGCTTCCAGATCAGGGCTGTGTGTCCTCCCACCCATGCCTGGCAGTACTGGAGGGGACAGCCCCTGGGAATAGAAGTGCAGGCACTACCCAGTGTTTGGCTGGGGTAACAGTTGAGGAGTGGAGCAGGGCAGGCTGGGAGGGACAGATGACACGCCAGTGATGCCCATTTATTTTCCTAATTACTGAAGCTACGGAAATCAAGCTTGTTTATTTTTTTGGAAGTGCTTATGACAGCTGTTTGCTTCCTATCTTCTAGACACTGGGTTCTCCAATTTTTCTTCAATGAGTTTGGTGTGGGAACAATGAACAGGTTCTGAGTGATTTCCAAGGTCAATAATATACAGCCCTATACAAAATATAGGTCACTTTAGTGTCCACGTTTCATGTCATGGTTGTCATCATATTAGATTTCCATTGGTAGAAGAACGCTGTGAGACAGTTGGTGGTTTTTCACGCCAAAGATTTCCATGTGTCACAGGGTACTGCTCTGCTTCTTACAGGGAGTGAGCCAGTCCTGTTGCCTACACTTCTACGTAGGTTGGTGCACGGCCCCACCAGCTTTGGCCCAAATAGCATTACAGGTGTGTTGGGGTCCTGTGGAGGTGGGAGTTATCAGGATGTCAGGGCTCCCCATGCCAGCAACCAGCACTGCTGCTCCCCTGGCACAGGGCAAGTAGGGACCAGGGTGTGCTCCACAGGTCCTGGACTCAAGGGGACCTGGGCTTCTGGTGCAGGGACAAGCTGCTGGCACCTCCTCACCAGTGATCCTCCCTAGGCCTTGGGCTCTGGCACTGGCCACAAGCAAAGTGCTCCACATGGTACCTTGGGTTGAACAGGGCAGCAGGCGTGAGCTGGTCCTTGACCTATGAGAGGGGAATCATGGAGAGGCGATAGGTGGTACACTAGCACAGGACTGTTCCAACAGGTGTCCAGCAAGTGAACCAGTGTGTTTAGTGTCACCAGTGCCATGAATGTGTGAAAAAAGTGATACAAACAATATGCCCAGTGCAGGAGGAAGTTAGGGCCAGTGAGATGAACTTGCCCAAGGACTTACTGTTTGGGAGTGGTAAATCCAGAGCAAAGGACAGTGTATGAGCAAGGACTTGAGAGAAATAATATGATATATTTGAGGCACGGTTGATGATATGGAGGTGAGAACTGGAGGCAGAGCATAGGAATTGAGAAGGGATTGCTGATGTTCACTGAGAGAGGAAGCAACATGTAGGAACACAGTCTCTGGTCAGACAGAATTTGAATCTCAGAGTTATGTGACTCTGATTGCAACCTTTAAGATACTTGAGCATCTATTTCCTAACTATAAAATTGGAGCTAAGTTTAACAATCTAAGCTTGTTGTGATAGTAAAATAAATGCCAAGTGCTGTGTGACAATCCTATACAAAACAAACAAACAAACAAACAAACAAACAAACAAAAAACCACCCAAGAATTAATAGCACCCAGTCTGGTTTGGCTTAGCTCAACTAGTATACTGATTCTATGCAGGGACAGGTCAAATGAGCTGTGCCCAAAGATGAAGAATTAGGTATGAAAAGATTACTGAAGGGATTGAAGAACAATAGCAGAATGAAAAGGATAGAGGTCAGGGCCTTTGTCCACTGGGGGGGAAGACCAGAGTTAGTGGGCAAAAAAGCTACCTTTTCCCCCATGAGAAGCCCAACTAACACAGGAGTAAAGCAGGTGGAAACATGGGTTTAGAGGGAGCTCAAAGGGGACAGACCATGGAATGGCATCAGCCTTGGCTTGCTCTGTCACTATGCATTTGTTCATGATTGTTTGGCAACGATTCCCTCCTAAATGTATGACTATGTTGAACAAATAAAAAAAAAGCTATTCTTTACAGATGATGCATGAGAGATCCATAAGTTCCCACTGAGGTTATCATGATACCTCTTCCACAGACATTGCCCTCTGGACAACGTTCCCTATCCTTTAAGCCTTGATTCTCTTGTGTATAATGAGGAAGGGTTGTTATTTCTGCTTGTCCATCTGCTTCCAGGGCAGCTGTGAGGATAAGTCTATGGAGACTCATGAACTGCTGAAGTAGATCTTAGTCACAGTTCTTTCTGCTTTCCCTGGGTTCATGGGGATTGAACTCAGGGCACATGGCCACTGAGCTAATCCTCAGCCCTTTTTTTCATTTTGACAAAGATCACACTAAATTGCTGAAGCTTGCCTGAACATGTGAAACTCCGGCCTGTCTCTCAACTCACTGGGAATACAGTCAGGTTCTCCCATATCTGGCCTTAGTCAAAGGTCTTGGGGAAGAAAAAATACCCACATTGATTTACTCAATGGTAACTGCTGACTCAATTCAGATGATGAATAATAGGGTGAATTTGAAGGGAAAAAAAGAGGTTTGACAACATCCCCAGATTTCCTTCCTTAGGATGTGTCAGGGCTTTGGTTCTGTCTCTGACTCTGCATGGCTCCATTCTCTGTGCTGATGGCTCTCTTTAATAAAGTATAGGCTTGTGGGGAGTATGGCTTCAGTTCTTCAGCTACCTCTTGTCCTGACTGCACTTCTGTTCAGATGCTCACTGTCATTTACTTTTTTTAAATTTATTTTTATTAGTGCATTATAGTTTTATATAATGTTGGGATTCGTTGTCACATATTCCTAAATGCACACAATTCAGCAATACAATTTGTTCAATATCCCCCCACATCCCTCTACCTTCCTCCTCCAGTCCCCTGATCCCTTGCCTTTCTTCTGCATCCTATATTGTTTCCAAAAGCCCCAAATACAGTGAAATAATTCTTATACCTATGAAGAATATAT
>PVKS010024664.1:0-30804 GCA_004027875.1 Aplodontia rufa | reverse complement strand
TGTCCCTAGAATTCAATTCAGCCAAAAAATACCCCCTCCTGCAGCTCATCCTGAGCCATTTGAAGTCAGAAGCATCCTAAATTCTGCATAAGCTCCCTGGACCAGCAGGGACTGTCCATTTAGCCAAGCCTCATGTCCCTGTGTACCCTCTTCTGTAGCATTCTGCTGCTAAACAAAGATATTAAGTCATTAAAATGCAATAACCAACTCTCAAGAATCATTTAGCTAATTCTGTGATTCGCAGGCCCACGGGCAGCCACCAGAGCCAACCACAAACAAAAGCGTGGGCCTCTGCTGGCCGTGGGCCTCTCCTGGCCATCACCTGAGCCCTGCAGCTGGCAGCGTCCACCCCAGCATTCCCTCTCCACCCCAGCACTCAGAATCCAGATGTACTGGAAGGACGACGAGAATTTCGGTGTGTGTGGATCAGGGAGTTTATTAATGAATCCAGTGGGCTTGGACAAAGGATCGGATAACCCCAAAGCAGAAACAGCTCTAAAGGAGCAAAGCAATCAGGTGCATATATTGTTTGATTTTCTAACTTGCTCCAAATGTCAGAAGGCCCCTGGGCAGCGCCTAGGCTGGCCCAGGCTCATGGGCGTGGCTGATTCCCCTGGAAGGAATCTGGTTCATGGGTCTTCTCTCCAAAGTAGGAGCTGTGATATGTTCATCCAAAATGAAATGCAAGACATCTGCATGTCCTGGGAGCTGTCCCCACGCTCAGGCCATAAGGCCCCACACTGCCCCAGGCATCTGCCGGTTAGGTGAAGGCTCTGCTGCCTTCCTTCAGCATTCTTTGCTTGGAAACAGCAGCTCTGCTGGCTCACGGTGGTTGCAAATGTGTGTCCAGGTTAGAAAGTGAAGCAGGGAACTGGGCCCCTGCACCTCTGGCCACATTCCCTGCTTCCCTGAGAACAGGTCAGGGCCCAGCAGTCTGTGTCCCCAGAGCTCACAGCAAAGCAAAGGGCAGGACAGCAGCCAGGCAGAGCCCAGCTCCCAGAAGGTTCATTCCCATCCTTGGGCACACGTGCAGGTTCCCACTGGGGGATCTAGTTCAACCGAGTTAAGACTTCTGTTTTTCTAGAGCCGGCAGGAGAGCCGCCTCCACCTCAGTGGCTCTGTCTTCTTACACATCCTTCCATGCTGCTGGCTTTGCTTCCCTCCATCCAAAGCCAACTGAATCCAGAACTCTGGGCTCTGGGCTCAGGTCTCCTGTCTGTCTCTGCTCCCATTTGTCCATCAGCGAAAGGAAGCGACAGAACCAGAAGGTCCCTCAGCCTCCCCCAGTTCCGAGGCCATGTCCAAGGACGTCACCACCTGAAATCGGTCATGGGGCTTCAGGTCAGAAGCTTGAGTCTGGTACAGACCCACCAGTCAATCACAGTGTGACCTCGGGTGCTGATCAGCTCTGACAGTGGCTCCTGGTGGGCCTGTGCCGGCTAGGGGAGAGAGGGTGTGGTGAACTGACAGTGTGTTGGTAAGGTCACCAGCCAGCCTGCTCTGGGGCTGGGTTTTGAAGGCTGATGCTCTCAGTGTGATGCATCTTGGGTTGGGGCACACCAGAAGAGACCCAAGACGAGGATTCAAGGACAGGTATGTTATCTGGTGGGAGGCCCTGGGAGGAGCCTGAAGGAGTGGGGAGGTGAGGCAGGGAGGACAACAGAGCCATGGACAGGACATGCTGGGGGTCCTGAGAGACAGTAGAGACACCTCTGTCACCCTGATGAGGCTGGTCCCTGGGCTATGGGCTCCCTGGCCCCAGAGTTTGTTTCTACACTTGACAGAGATGCTGTATTGGGTGTGGTTGGCCCCTGGGCAGGCACAGTCACAGCTGGCCATGTGTGGGTATGGCATGCCAGGACAGAGGTGCAGGTCACAGCCGGGCCTATGGGAGGCTTGGTCTGAACTCTAATTGCAGAGGGTTTGGGAAAGGGAGAGCACAGACAGGGGGCAGTGCCAGAGGGGAGCACCCCGGAGAGCTGTCTCTCCTCCACCACCATGTTGATGGCTTGTTGGTGAGGTCACCCCACTTGCCTGTGCCTCTAGAGCCTGTTTGTTAGTGGCAGCAGGAGAGAGCCAGTGACATTTGGGTTGCGTGCCCCGGGAGGCTGGAGTGAGGGAAGAGTCAGATGGGCCTTGGGTGGGGAGGAAGCCTAACCTGGCAGCAGGAAGCCAGAACCCAACCTTGCTGCCACTGACAACAGAGTCACTGCACACACACTTTGTGACAGACACTGGGCTTCAGGAGACCAGAGACTTGCTCACGGGGCTTCCGGCTGTCATCAGGAGGCTCCTGCCCATCGTGCTACTGCTGTGAGATGGAAATGCTGCAGGTTACAGCCGTCTGGCTGACTTGCTGTCCTGTTCTGGTGGCTGTGATAGATTCTCATTTACTTCCCGTGAGGTTTCCTAGGTATTCAGTCACTCTGCCTGGAATATGTTCCTTCTCTCCTATCCTGCGTGACTCAGTTTTCTGTTTCCTGCCTTATCGCATTGGCCAGAGTGTAAGCTGTTACAGTTCATTAGTTTGATGAAAATCGTGCTGATTTTGAGCAGCTAAGGGGAGGCTGGATCTGAGAAGCAGACACTGGAAACAGATTCAGCAGCCGCAAAATCCTGCGGAGTGCAGGAGATTCTGGTGTGAGCGAGGCAACGGGAGGGGATGGTTTAGATGAATCCTTGCAGGCTCAGGCCACACAAATCCCTCAGGCTCCAAACCTGAAGCCAGGAAGCCTACTGGCTCCAGCCAGGAAGAAGCGCCATATTCCATCACTTTGAAACTATTGTCAGCTTATTCATGTGAAAAAATGTGAGAAATGAGATTAATTAAGATTCCCCACTCACAATCAGTTCTCTAAGAATATGGACTCAAATTAAATTAACAGCTGTTTTAATTTTCTCCTATACCTCCCCGGTCTGACTCTTAATCAAACTATATCCAAACTCTCTTATCATAATTGAATTATACAATGGAATTACAGTCCATGTAGCGACTCTACGCTCACTGGCTCACCTCGCCAGAGCTCTGCGATGCACACAATGGTCCCAGTAATGCGATGTCCTGCCTGGTCCAGCAGGGGAACCCTGTCGGGTGAAACTCGGTGGCCAGGGCACAGAGGAACCAAGACTTAGTTTAGCTCTTCACTTACATTTTGGTGGCCACAATGGCTGGTGGCTGCTTTACTGGATGGCACAAATCTAGGGTCTTGCCGCTTGATGTCACCCACTAAGGGTGGTCTCGGACGAACGCAAGACCTCAGGTTTCACCCAGACTTGGCGAGTGAAAACCTGACTTTGATCAAGACCTCAAGGGACAGCTGTGGGTGTGAAGTTTGGAAAGCCCTGCTGCTTGCAGACGGAAGGCTCCTGATGTGGACCACTCTGCACAGGTGGCCAAGCGCCTCACTACTGACACTGTGTCTGGTACGACGGTCTCGGTCCAGGACAAGGCCTTAGCGGGCCTGCACGGGCTGTGACAACTGGGAATGCGTCTGCTGCCAACACCTTCCTCCACCTGGCCCACCTAGGGGGCTCTGTGCGTCCCTCGCACACCTGCGTGCAGGTGCGGAACAGCCACCTTGGGGGCATGAAGCTGAGCACAGACCTGGAGCCAAGGGCACTCCACCGGGTCCTGCAGCTGCCTGCAGTCTGCAGAAATCCACTCAGCAGGGACCAAGGACAAAGTACGGCCCAGTGCTCGCTTCTCTACAAGGGAAGGAAAGGAGACGGCTCCTCCTGTGGGTGCGCTCGGCCACCCCATCGCTCTCAGGGTGAGGAGGCGCCCTTCACACTGTGCCGGGGGCTGGAGGCACCTGCCTTGAGCTTCCTTTAAGCAACACCAAGGAGTCCTCCCTCCCCGCAGCTGGCCAGGGGGCTCCCAGCAATGGCTTGCTGTTCACCTGGGGAGGGTCTGGAAGCAGCCCCTCCTGTAACGCCAGGCGACTGCTTCTTACATCTCAGGAAACTTCCACTTTTGAAACTCGCCACATGCAGAAATCCCCCGGAGCCAGCGGCTCATCAAAACCCCAGCTCAGATCACCTGGTGACAGTAGAGACAGGACTTCGTCTCCACCCCAGAGCTCAGTGTAAGGCTTCTGCTTCAGGAGACACCCACCCCTCCAGACGGGCTCCCCTCACTCCATGGACTCACCCTGGGGCAGGAGTGTGCTGTGTGCTTCATGGTGGGAGTTTTGTGTCTCTCTGGGGCTGTGGTGCAGACTGCCAGCACCCCCCACGTGCACCAGCAGCCACTCCCAGCAGACCCACCCTGGTCTCCCTGGTGGAGGTGGTGTCAGTCCTGCTGAGTCCCTCCATGCAGTCCCTGCTGCTGCAGCCACACCCTGGCCACTGTGCAGACCTCCTGCTCAAGTCCAGGACTGCCCCACAGCCCCCTGACTCTTGCCAGGCCCCTGCCTGCTCTGCTCTCAAGGAGCATCTGTGTGGCTGGGTTAGACCTCCCACTCTCCGCCTGCCCTGACCACCAACGCCTGGGCCCAGACAACCAGGCAGGCAGAGCCAGAAACCTAGGTGCCCCAGCCCCTGCTCCAGGAGCGCCCAGGCCACCTGGTTCTGCAGGATGAGCCAGGCCACCCACCCTTGGCAGACCCCACACTTGCCTCGTCCCCCGCACAAAGCAACAGAGGGGCTGCACCCTTCAGACAGCAGGAGCCTTTGCTAAGCAGCGCCAACCCAAGTCAAGTGGTACCAGCAAAGGTGCCCCAGAGCTTGTTCAGGGAGGGCCAGGTCACGCTCCACCCTGACCCCAGGCCAGGTGGACCCAGCAGCCTCTGCCTGACCATGCCAGTCATGGTGGTAGAGGCTGATGCAAGACACAAGGCCAAGCCAGCCTGGAGGGGTTGGGGAGGGCCTTCTCACCACAAGCAGATGTCTGTGGACAGGTCCTGTCCTGCCTGAAACTCAGCCTGTCCCCAGTGCGACTTTGCAGGCCTTTGTCCCCTGCCCTGAGGGAGTTCCCCCTAACCTGCACAGAAGAATCGCCAGTGCTCCTCCTGGGTGGCAGTTTTAGGGACAACCTTCAGAAACCACCCACCCCCTCGGCTTGTCCTGGGAAGCCCCATGGCCCTCATGACTGCTGGAGCCAGGGAGCTACTGCCAGAGCCCCTGTCCTCTAGGCTGTCCCCATGTGGTTGTCACGGTTCTCACCAGGCTTTCCCACCAGGAGAAGGAACTTCTAGAAATGGGAGAGAAATCCTCCACAAGCCTCTAACAGTGAGGCTGAGTGAGGACCGTGACCTGGACGCAGGCTGGGCAGGTTCGCAGATGCTCTGACCACCACGACCAGGGCTGCAATGTGTCCCTCTGTCCCTGCTGAGGACTTTCCAGGAGGGGCCCTTAGTGGGGAGTACGCGGTGAAGCCTGGTGCTAGCTCTGTCCCCTGGATGCCCATGGGCATCTCTCTTGCATTTGATGTGAGCTCCGCCTTCGGGAAACGACAGGGAGCTCGGAGCTTTCTCTCCGCCTGCAATCATCTTGATCTCCGAGTCTACAATCAATTTCTCATCATGGAAGAAAATTAATTCACTCTTCACAGAAAGTATCCCAGGGGATCCTTTTCTTTTTCTTTTTTTGGCAGTACCAGGGCTTGAACCCATGACTCCACGCACGCTAGGGAAGCACTCTACCACTGAGCTATAGTCCTAGTTCTTTTGTATTTTTGTTTTGAGACAAGCCGAGGCTGTCCTCAAGCTTACAATCCTCCTGCCTCAGCCTCCTGAGCAGCTAGGACTATAGACGTGTGCCATCACACTCGGCTGGCTTCCAGATATTTTAGAGCATCAGATGACCCTCTTTCTCCAGGGACCTGAGAGGCCACAACCAAGCCGTCAAACCTGGAACCAGGACCCTGTCTCCAGCAGCTCTGTGCTCTCCCAAACTCTGGTAGAGAGGAGAGGAAGTGGTCATGCTGCTGTCCAACATCGGGAACGAGGACGAGCCCGCCCCACGGCACAAACACCAAAGCTCCCCACAACCCCGCCGGCCGCCCCCACCTTTCCCAGAACTCTGGCCTGACCTCGCCAGCTGCCAGCATCTGCAACCACTCGGGCCACAGCAGGGCAGGCAGGCTGGAGGCTCAGGTCTCTGAGTCTTGTTTTTATTTGACGTCTTGGAGGCCTCGCTGACTGGGAAAGACTCCCGGCTCACCTCTCCTGAGATGAGAATGTAACTTCCATGTGTAGCTCACCCACCACCTACCCTCTCCCCAGGTGCCCCTTTGTCTGACTATGCACCTAACCTAACCAACCTTCCCTGCCTGAAATCAGCCCCTCGCCAGTGCCGGGACCAGTGTCAGGCCATGCCCGCTCTGCCTTGCTCCTGTTCCTGCCTCCTCACCAGCTGTGACAGTGAACCCTTCTCCAGCGACACCTGCTCCCTTGGTTGTCTTCTCCACCTGTACAAATTGCAATTCCCTGGGAGCACTCTGCACACTGAGGCACTCACATGCCTGGGACATGTGAAGTCCCACAGGGAAGGTTGGCCCTGGGGGACAGTCACCCCCACTTTCTCACCCTCGACTGGGGAAGCTGCGCCAGGGTCTTGCTGCCAAAAGACCTAGACCTTTGAGTCTGGGTGTCAGGGCTAGCGTGGCTCCTTCTCTCCACAGTGGGTGAGTCCAGGATGGCCTCCAGCCTCCTGTGATGGTTTGGATGTGAGGTGTCCCCCAAAAGCTCCTGTGGAGACAATACAGTAAGGCTTGGAGTGGAAATGATTGGGTTACAAGAGCCTGAACCCAATCAGTGAATTCATCCTCTGATAGGGATTAACTGGGTGGTAACTGTCGGCAGGTGGGTGTGGCTGGAGGTGATGGGTCCCCAGGCCGGCCCTTGGGGTGTATGTGTTGTATCTGGTGAGTGCAGTCTCTGTTCCCTGAGCCACGTTCCTCTGCCACACTCTTTGCCATGATGTCCTGCCTCACCTCGCGCCCTGAGGAAGGGAGCCAGCTGTCTATGGTCTGAGGCCTCCGATACCATGGACCTCAAAGAAGCATTTCCTCCTCTAACACGGTTCTCGTCAGCAGTGAAAAGGCTAAAACACCTCCCAAGTTAACTGCCTCAAGTTAGGGTTCTGCTCACAGAGAACAGAGTGGAGTCTCAGTGCATCCCCGGTGGCAGTGGCCGTCCTGGGCAGCCACCTCTGCGTTGGGAGGGGAGCAGGGCCACCAGCCCTCAATGTATCCGTGAACGGAGATTGAGAAGTGGCTACCTATTATCAGACTGATGTTACACTGATTAATTTTTATATGTAAATTGAACAAGTAATCAGACAAATGAAATGCATGTACATTAGTTCAAAGTATCATACTTTATTTTTCCTGAAAATCAAGGGTAAAGATTAAAATATAAAAAGTGATTTCATAAGCCAAAAAAAAAAAAACTGTGAGAAAATATTGGAAAGGAAAAAAATGCAAATGGGAAAGTGGTTGGGGTCTCTGCTTCTCTGGAAAAGAGAGGTCCCTAGGGCACAGAGTGACATGTGGGGTTGCCCAGGGAAGGGACAGACGCAGTGGACTCCCAACAGCCAGTAGGAAGGAATCAGCTGCCCTGGAGGATGGTGAGGATGGGGATGGCCACTGGAAGGACAATGGTATCAAAGGGCGGGACATGTAAGAGCACACAGGGGCCACGGACAGCATGGGTGGCCTGAACAGTGGCCTCACCAAGAGAGACCAGGTGGCACTGGGCAAAGTCCTGGGGACACTGCTCCATCTGTTCTGTAGAACTGTGAGCATCAGGGGTCACGCATGGGTTAGCACGGCACCTGGCACCTGATGGGTCATCGGTAAAGCAGGTCTCTGATCAGGTGCAGGGACTCGGGGCTTCCTCTGGAGCTCTTGAGAAAGTCCCTCTCTCTACTGCTTGAGTAGAAAACGGATCGATCAAGGGCAAGCAAAGGTGTTGGGCACCTTCCCTTCAAGGAATAAACCTTCACATTGACCCCCAGGAGAGCCAGAGGAGCCCTCAAGGGAAGGGGCAGCTGCTCAAGTTCTGTCCACCTGATCCCCAGTCATGGCTCCTTCCCCTGTCCCCTGCTCCAGGAATGCTGAGACTCCCTCAGACCCCTGACCACAGGTCGCCAAGAAAACCAGTACTTTCCAAGCACTTGTTCACACCTCACCTTGCCAGGTGGCCCTGGGCCCCCCGCCCCAACCAGAGTGGACTCAGACATACGCTGGCCCTGGCCTGCAGGAAGCCTGCCCTTCCCACCACCCACTCTCCCAGTGGGGCCAGGTTGACCAATTGCACAGCCCAGGTGAGCACCCTTCCACCCAGCTGCAGTGGACATGGGCCTCTCTCAAGCACAAGGCTCTGCAAAAGCTTCAGCCTGGGACTGCCACCTGCCTGTGTCCAGACTCCAGTGCAGTCAGGATGCTGGAGCTCCCGGTGGGATTCAGCAGACCTGAGAGTGGACGGGTGGAGGCAGAGACAGAGTCCCGTGGGCTTCTGATGCTTCCGTTCGTTGCAGGCTGCAGGGGGCTCTCTGTAAGGACCCTGGAGACAGTGAGCAAGAGCTCAGCCCTGATAGACTGGGGGACTTGTGCTTGAGCAGCAGGCTAGGATGTGCTCTCAGCAGAGGCCATGCGGAGAGAATTGGCTGAACGCAACCAAGACACCGTAAGTGACCAGCTCTGGCCAGGTTGGACCGATGGGATGGGGACTGAAGGCAGAACCAGGGGTTTCCCATCAAAGTCTCCACCTGAAGTGAGAGCCTCAGTCTTCCCCAGGGCTGCTTTCATCTGTCTACCTGTTTACACTTTCATCCTGTTTTTCTTATGCAATAGTTCTCTTCTGCTTTTAAAAATTGAACATTTTAAATCCAAATTTGGATTCTTTCAGGGTATAAGGCGTCTCTTGCAGACATTGCTAAAATGTCCAGTCTTGACTTCCAAATACATGACGCCAAAAGTCAAACCAGAGAGGGCAAGTGAGAGCCCCAACATCCTGTGGGATTCAGAATCACCCCAAATCCTGATGAGACCACTCATCACCACAGAGACCCTGCGTCTGCAGACAAGGAGCCTGCCCACCCCATGGGCTTCCAAGGAGGTCTCCTGGCTGCCTCCACTCACTCCAGAGCCCCCAAATCAACCTGCATGGCCAGGTCACCTGGAAGACTGAAGCTGCTCCCCGATGATCTGGAGACTTCTGCCACTAGGAACAGCCTAGTTCACACACAAGTCAGTGTTGCAGAAATACAGGTGAACGAGAAACCGTGCCAGCGACTGCAGAAGTAGAACTCAGGGTTTATTATGCCATTGGACCCTGCTGAGTTAACGCTAACAAAGGAGCTTCTCAGCTTTTATAGGACTGCTTGGGGTGGAGGCAGACAGGTCTAGCTGGGTGGCAGTGCTTGGTCACTTTATGCCATGCAGTCGTTAGCAAAGGCGGGAGTTGCCATGGTTACAGAGAATGTGCAACATCTTTACAAAATCTTAGCAGGCAGAACAAAGGGGAATATTACAAATGGGAAATTCCTGAACCCGCCTTCCCAGAATGGACCGCTCACACCAAGCGAAGCAGTCACTCCTCTCTCAAGGTTATCTTTTGGCAGTTTTCCTCTTCGTTCCCCCGTCCGGATGCATCTTATACTTTACAATGTGCATGAACTTATGTCTGAACTTGAGGAATGGGTCAGCATTGGGTTACCATCGTTTGAAGTTTTATGGCCTCTTTTCTTATAGCCATGAACTTGGAGACAGTGTTTGGGATGCATGGCCCAAACAGGAGACCCAGGATTATCATACTAAGAAGTCCTGCAAGGGAAAGAAGCCGGGAGAGCCCGTTCCAGGTTGATGACCGAGAGCTCTGGGATTTTGAATCTAGAAGCACCATTAGCTAGCTCTCATGCAGCGTCTCAGACTGTCCTGACGGGGTAACATAAAAGCAGCATTCATCGGCGAAGGCAGCGCAGATTCTACCATGTTCTGCTGTCAGTAAACCTGGCCCTCCCCAGCTTGTTATTACAGAGGCATGGCCTTTTCTTAAGCTCAACAAAAGATAGGTCAGTATACGAAGCAAAAAAAATCCACCTATTATGCTGTTTAAATCTATGTAAACTCAGGTAGAACAGCTCTCTGAGGTCAGCTCCAATCATCTGGAGCCGTCTCAGCTAATCCTATAGAAAGCAACAGTGCTATTAATATCATCATCCTCAGTCCAGTGGGACGGCATTGCAGTCCCCAAGTGTCCCCGGACACATTCCTCAGACTTCTGATGTATGTTGACTGACCAGCCTCCGGGGGTGGTCCAAGCAGTGTGATCCAAAGTGGCTGATCCAGGTGAGGTTCAGCAGTCCAAGACTCCTGCCATTCCAGAGTAGTGACTCACCCAAACCTGATGTTGTGGCTCCAAGGAGTGACACCTGAAACCTTTACAGCAGTCGGGATAGCCGCCAGTACCACAGTATGGGGATCCGTCTAGACAGGCTGGAGAGGTTCCTTTCCCCAGATTTTAACCCCTCATTCATCTCCGGGCTGGTGGGGATGCACCCAGTTTCCCAATGAAACTAGGCCTCCCTAATATCTGTCAGGTGATGAGTTGAAGGGTTGTTCCCAGGGATTGGAGATGTAGGGATATTAGGTGTGCTATTAGCCAGAGATCTCCCCTGAGTGCTCTTGTTAATAGTGGAGGGATCTCCCACGGAGGACTTTAAAAGGAGAGGGCCCAGGAGTGCATCAGGCTCGGAGCAAGGCTAAGGGCAGAGCCTCTACCAGAGTAATCCTGTTTCCTGGCAAAGTTTGGACAAAGAGGTCTTGAGCGTTCGATTCACACTTCTACTTTCCCTGAATTTTATAGCTTGTAGGCAGTATAGAGTTTCCAATTAACCCCTAAGATCTATGAGGCCAGGTCAAATTGACTCAGAACAAAACTGTGACTCGAAAGTCTCTTTGTAACTCTTTATAGCTCCCAGTATTATTTGTTTGTGGGAGGACTAATACAAGCACACATTCAGAATTACGTTAGTCACTACCTTTTTCTTAATATCCGCGTGAGACTGTGCTTTGGTTACACTCTCCTGCCAGGTGTTCACAACCAACTTAGTTAAAATTGACCTTGTTCCTATCTGCTGTGAGGAGTCAGCTGAGATTCCTCGGGGGTCATTCTTGGGAACATGTGAGAAGCCTCTTGGTTCCTTTAGTCTTCCAGGTGAGCCATTTGCCAGGATAGGTCAGGGTCTTGCTGGCCACAGTGGGCTTCCCTTGGAAGCATCAGGGAGTTTCTAAAGACCCTCCTCTTTGCAGATTATGAACTGTTTGACTTCCTGTTCTCTAGGGTCCTCATGCTCTCCCTGATCAGGAGGTCATGTGACTCAGAGGTGCAAGGCAGAGGGGGCTCCCACCATTCTCTGAGTCCTGGCTGAACCTAAAGGCTAGAGCCAAAATATTGGCTGAGTTTCCTTGGTGCTCTTAAGCCCCTGACTTTGGTGTCCAAGTTTCTGTTTTAAACATCTAGCAGGCCAGTTTCTCCAGTTTTAAAGTGAAAATAATGGGTTATAGCTTAAATATCTATGCTTTTATAGTAACCCTTTCATTTAATTGGGGTCAGCACTAGTACTGGAAGTCAGCATTATATCATATCTGTCCTATAGGTGATGACATTATTTCAAATTATCTCAGGTTGTTGTAATTAAAAGAATACTTCTGCAAAACACTAACAGGCAATAGCTATAATAGTTATAAAATTTACAAGGAAAATATAAAATGAAATTAACAAGAGCAAAACATTTGGTTTGTATGGCACCATGGCCCTTCTATGTCAGACACAATGTATAGAAGAGAGCCCTCACTGGTTATCTTGCTGGTAAACCTACATAAAGTTTCATTTTACAAACTTTTACATAACACTAGACAAGACTCACACAAACATAGTTCTCATATGTATACATATATCTAGACACACATATTTAGAGCATCAACCAAATTGCTATAACCTTCTTTATTTAACAGTTACAAAATAATCATTTAAAAGACTTTATTTTTTTCATTTTAAATATAGTGGGATCTTTATTTTTCAACATCATCTTGAATCAGGATTCTAACAAACTACCAGAAAAGTCCTATGTCCAGAATCTGAATCTCAAATATTCTTTTTTTTTTACTTTATTAAGGAGTTGAGTTGTTGTACACTATAAGGCATATAAAGAGTTACCTCCACTTTGCCCGCACCCCAAGCTCTTAATTATTTCCCCCTGTAACAGTTATAATGCATATATATATATATATATATATATATATATATATATATACACACACATGATTGTGAATTTTCCAGAATTAAATAATTGCATAAGCATTTTTTGGCTTCCCGGGGTAAAGAGCATTTACATTGTTGATTGTCTCCCTGGATCCCTCCTGGATCCCTCCCTATCTTCCCTCTCCCCACCACCTCTCCTCACTCCCCTACATATCTATAATTCCCCTAGATTATGTGCTGTTACACCTTTGGTGGGTCTAGTACATGAGTTTGACCACCTTTCACCTGAGCCTGGACTCTACTCCAGCCTCCACAAATGAGTGAAAACATTCAACCCTTGACTCTCTGGGTTTGGCTAACTTCATTCAGCATGGTTTCTTCCATTTCCATCCATTTACCTTATTGTTTCTAACAGTTGAGTAGAGCTCCATTGTATATATATACAAGGGCTTTTGGATCCATTCTTCCAGTGAGGGGCCTCTGGGTTGATTTCATAATTTAACTATTATAAACTGAGCTGCTATGAACACTGATTTTGCTGTGTCACTGTAATGTGTTGATTATAATTCCTCTAGGAAAATACCCAGAAGAGGGATAGCTGGGTCATATGGTGGATCCAGCCATAATTGTTTGAGGATTTGCCACACTGCTTTCCAGAGCAGCTGCATCAGTCTGCAGTCCCACCAACATTCTGCTAGTGTTCCTATCTCCCTGAAACCCCTCCAGCATCTATTACTGTTTGTATTCTTTATATTTGCCTGTCTGAATGGAAGTGAAATCTTCATGTGGTTTTCATTTGCATTTCTCTGATTACTAGTGATTTAAAATACTTTCTCATGTATTCATTGACTGTCTTGATTTCCTCTGTTGAGAAGTTTCTATTTAGCTCTCTGACCCACTTATTGATTGGATTGCTTATTTTTTTGATATTCAGTTTTTTTAGTTCTTTGTAAATTTTGGATATTAGTCCCCTGTCAGAGGAATCACAGGTCATGATTATCACCCATTTCTGTCTGGACATTTTTGGCCAATTCCTTAGCTGAGCAAAAGCTTTTTAGTTTAATGGTATTCCACTCACTGATTCTTGACTTCAATTCTTTCTCTTCCTTGTTAAGGAAGTTGTTGCCAACTCCCACATGCTGGAGTGTTGGTCCTAATTTATCTTCTAGCAGTTGTATGGTAGCTGGTTTAATTCCTAGTTCCTTGATCCATTGGATTTGATTTTTGTGCAAGAGAGATAAGAATCTACCATCAACTTCCTTCAAATGGCTGACCAGTTGGTCCAGCACCATTTGTTGAATAGACTGTCTTTTCTCCATGTTATATTTTGAATCCCCTTTGTCAAATATTAGATATTTAAAGATTTGTGGGTTTGTCTCGGAGTCTTCTATTCTATTCCATTATTCTTCATTTCTATTTTGATACCAATACCATGCTGTTCTTGTTACTACAGCTCTATAGTATAATTTTAGATCTGGTATTGCGAAACCACCGCTTTTGTCTTTCTTGCTTAGTAATGTTTTGGCTATTCTGGGTTTCTTGTTGTTCCAAATGAATTTGAGAATTGCTTTTTCTATATCTGTAAAGAATGCCATTGGTGTCTTGATGGGGATTGCATTGAATCTGTATAGTGCTTTTGGCAGAATGGCTATTTTAGTTATATTAATTATGCTAAGAGCCTAAAACATCTTCCCAACTTCTCTGATCTTCTTCAATTTCTTTCTTTGAAGTTTGATAATTTTCATTGCAGAGGTCTTTCATTTCCTTTGTTAGATTAATTCCCAAGTATTTGATTCTTTTTGTGAATGGGACTGATTTCCTGGTTTCTTCTTCTACCGTGTCATTGTTAGTGTCTAGGGAAGCTGTTGATTTATGGGTGTTGATCTTGTAGCCTGCTGCTTTGCTAAATCTGTTTATAAGCTCAAGCAGATTTCTGATGGAGATTTTTGGATCTTCCAGATATAGGATCATGTCAGCAGCAAGCAGTAGTTTGACTTCCTTTCCTCCTATTCTTATCTCTTTGATTTCCTTCTCTTTAAAATAAGAACAAACCCTAATCTGGTTAGATTTAGTTTCCCTAAGTAATAAAACCCAACACAAAAATTATTTTGATAGATAAGAGCCGGTCAATATTTTAAGGAGCCTTTGTTGCTACTAAACAGAGAATTAGCATAGTAAAAATTTAACCTTAAGGCAAAAGATCCTTGATTGCCTTTCATGGATAGATTATAGCCAACCTAATTACATACAAGAACTTTTTTTTTTCAGGGCCTTGTGCGTGCTAGGCAAGTGCTCTGCCACCGAGTTAAATCCCCAACCCCACATACAGGAACTGCTTGAGATTTTCCTTCCACAGACCTTTTGCAACTCCCTTGAGCATCCTACAACTTGCTTGTGTCCTTAGTTTTGTTCTCTTTCATCTTGGTCTTCAGGACAGCGATATTACTTCACCCTACAAAATACTTTCTCATCCAGAAATATTTCTTTCATTTTCTAATTTTCTGTATCAAAATGTATTTACATACCTAAGACTTTCTTACATCTCTTTTCTAATTTCAGACCCTTTTTTCAATTCATATTCTGAAGCAATCCTTATGAATGCTAATTGTGCATTTAATTCACACACCAAATTTCAATCCAGGAAAGGTCGGACAATCCAACATTTTCAAAAAGTGAGCCTTAATCATTTTCTTACTCTTCCTCCTAGTTCCCTACTACCCTTGCACACCAGAGGCTGTGCATCTCTGTATCCTCAGCTCAGTCTCTGGCTACTCAGACTCCTACCATGCAACCGCATAACTGCCTGTACCTGCAGAATCTCCACCTCTGAAAGACCAAAGCAACTCTGTGTAGTCATCCAGCAGACCCATTCAAAGGCCACATTGTGTTATAATAAAGCACCATTCCCTTGGGCAAGCTAATAGGTAGCCCACTCAGCCACATCCTTCCTCCCAAGGGACTGCTGGTAAAATCAACAAAGATGACCCCCGTTTTAAAAGTCCATTAACAGATGGAAAAAGAAACACAGAGACAGGCAACAGGAGGACCCCTGGAACCACTGCTGATGGACTGGAACCTTTAAAATAGACCATCCGAGATTGTTCCCAAGAGACTTCCTACAGCTCAACACAGCATGGCCTGTGTCTTAAAAGAGGCAGGAACAGATAAACAAAACTCAGACAGACCAGAGGCCATCCCCAAAACCAAGGCTAATAAACAGATGAGAGCCTAGAACAGACCAGACAGAAGTAACTATCCCTAGGTGCTCAAGCCCATTAACCATGACCAGTGGCACCACAGATATCCCCACAAAGAGGGACCAGATGCTCCCGTGAGGAGGAACCATGTGTGTGGAATCAAGTGTCTCTGCGTGCACTCTGGGGACTTATCGGAGGACACTCAACCACAGATAAATCTGCCTAGGATGAGAAGAAAGTTATCCTGTTTCCACCAGGATAGGGAGGGAAGGATTAGGAGAGGAAGTAGGGAAACAGAAAGATCCTGTTCCTTTCTTCGCTGGGGGTGGGAGCTTGGGGACGTGGCAACACCTGCCTAGCAATTTTCCTAGGGCCATCTACCTGTTCTGGCTGTTATTGGTTGACTTGTTGGTGGCAGTGCTCTAGGGGGTAAATCTAAGGTCCTTCAAAAGGCCAAAGCCGGCCACTCCAAGGCACACTGCGTGTGTGGTTTTCCAGGCCTCAGTTCGTCCCTGAGAATCCCTTTCTGAAATTTCGGATCATACAGTCTAAGACTGCAGGAGGAGGAGTTTCTGCCCAAGTTACAGCTTGGGTCTCTCCTCTCCTCTACTTCCCTTATGTGCCCCCCCCCCCCGTGACAGTGACACACAGGAGGACAGAGAGGGTGCTCCTTCCACGGAATAGACCACTGAGGTACTCATCTGGCCACACCCCGAAGGAACTGAGGTGAGGCTCAGCTGTAGTGGACTCAGCTCTGTGACTTACGATCAGCCTCTAATCTGACACCACCAGGGACTGTGGGTGTTCACCAGGGTATGGCAGGCGGGGCCACTCAGATTCCGTAGAGCGCCCAGCCATGAAGCCACAGACTGGAGCCTAAGCTGCAACAGACTGGGTCTCACACTCACTCACACCAGAGGTTGTACAATTCCTCCTGACCCTGAAGGAAGTTCCCTGAGGGACCTCCTCCTCCAAACCTGACCAAATTCCTCCCGGAGCCTTCTAGAAGGGGATTCCCACTCCTCATGCAACTGAGGGGTGAGCCCTGACTGGGGAGAACCCCAGGGGCCTTACCTAGTCCAGACACACTGGCAGGAGAGCTGGTCCACCTCTCCCTAGAGTCCAAGCAAAGTGGGACTTCCCAGGGGGTCAGAATGCTGGGGTGCAGGAGCGTCCGGGAACACCATCAGGAAGCCCCACTTTCCCATTCCTCCCCATTCTGGTGCAGTCCAGCTATCAGCTGGTGACACAGGGGTCAGACAGTTGGAATCTGACCAGCGCCTCCAGAAACGCTGAAGAAATTCAGGTGAACAAGAACCAGGCCAGCACTAGGGGAAGTGGAACTCAGGTTTCCTTACCCAGCAGACCCAGCTGACTTAGCACTCAGAATATCTGGGCCCTGAACAAAGGAGCTTCTCTGCTATTGTAAGACTGCTTGGGCTTTCGGGTGACAGGTGTGGGGCAGGTGGGTCAGGCTGGGTGGCAGTGCCTGAATAGTCAGTGTGTTCCAAACAGGCATTAGCAAAGGCGGGAGTTGCCATAGTTACAGAGAATGTGCAACATCATTACAAAACCTTAGCAGGCAGAACAAGGGAGAATTTGCCAGTGGGAAGGGCATGGAATCGGCTTTCATGGTATGGAAGATGCATGCACACGGAGCAAAGAGTCATTCCACTCTCAAGGTGCTTAGCCTGCCCTGGACACTGAATAGACAGGACACTTTCATTCTATAGGGGGTAGGGTGGGGAGAGAACTCTCACTGACTATGAGCAGCCACAGGCTGGTCTTGCCAGGGGCCTCCGCTGTCCAGCATTGGTCCAAAGCCCAGGCCAGAGCATATGCAGGTGGGAGCAGGCCCCAGCCTAACTCAACTGGCACCTCGTGAGCAGGGGCTTGGGACAGGCTTCTCTGCTATTGGTGGCCCTGAGGTCTTGCCTGAGGCTGCTGCTGTCCAGTCAAGACATCTGTTCCTAGAACACCTTTGTGTAAAAGCAGCTGGACCTGGGAGACAGGTCTGAACATGGATGGGCCCTCTTAGAACAGGCTCTGAGACTTCAAATCGTGAAACCCCAGGAAGGGATCCAGAGGACTCTGGATCCAAGCCACTAATGCCCATCACTGTGGAAAGTGTGGCGCCTGCCCTTGGCCACCTCCACCCTTGGCTCCTGGCCTGTCTGGACAAGGGATCCGTGTCCCTACAAACCTGCACCTCCAGGTCTCTGTCCCCAAGCCACTACAGTGCTCACTGTCTGGGCAGGACCTGGGACCTCACCAGATGGGAGGTGCTCAATGAGACGCCCACCCCTCTGTGACAGCTCCTTCTCTCCCTGTTACCTGGCACTGTCTCCACTGTCATGGACACTCCCATCCGTCTGCCTCGCTGACCTCTCCAGTCCTCTCTGTTGTCACTGTCCATGTCCACCAGAGCATGGGGCAGAGATCGCACCATCTGCTTTCCACTCCCCAGGAGCCACGGCTCCTGCTCTGCCTCTATCCATTTTGTGGCTGCAGTCCAGAGCACGCATAGTGAAAACCATCCTGTGGCCTGTGGGTCCTCCCTTGAATGACGGGAAGCCAAGTAAACTGGAATAAAAGAGAAGGCATGGATGAAATCAATGTGCTTAATGACCAGTTGATTAACCAAGGAACTGCTCACTGCAGGGGCTCCCTCCCCCCAAATATACTCAGTGAATACATAGGCGTGGCAGAATGCTAAGACGCATTTCACTTGTTGAAAACAACTGTCACGGAGTGGCTGAGCCTCCTCTCGAGCATATTCTCTTCCTCTGTTCAGAGAGGGCAGGCCCTGTTCAGTCTTCAGAAGTCTTCACCCTGCTCCTGAAGCTGTCGCTGGAATCCTCAAAGAGCACGTTCTTCTAATAAACCTCGAAGTAATCCTCAAAACCTGTTTCGCTGGTGAATTTGGCAAATCCAGTAACTGGCTTTTTGGGCAAATTACTTCAGCACACAGTCCATGGGAACCAACCACTGCCCAGCTGACAGTGCTGTCCACAGCCTGAACCTCAGGCAAGTCCCAGCCTGGAGCCAGCCCTGCCGTGTTCCCTGCTGTGTAAAGCTCTGCTGGTCACTGCTCGGTCCTCAGAGGCCTCGTGATGAGCTCAGCACTGGTCTATGCCTCCTCCCTGATGACCCAGCTGGCACATCCTCACCTGCCCACGCAGAGCCTCCACAGGCTGTGTGCACTCAGCGCCACCTGCTGTACCCCAGTTCTACCCCTCAATCTGCCACTCCCCAGGCCACTCTCCACAGCCCTTCCTTCCGGGTGTTCTCTAAACTCTGCGGGGTGGAGGAAGAGAAACTGGCCGGGCAGACTCAGCTCACATGCAGCCACTTCACCCACAGACTATAGTTTTCCTTCCCAGATGAAAACAAAATTCAAGGTCAGGTAATGAGCAGTGAGCCAGTTTGGCTTCCACACTTCTGAGCTGCTGCTCAGGTCTTGGTGCGGACCCTGACTCCTCAGATCTGAGGAGGAGGAAGGCAAGGCCAACATGCACGTGCACACACACACATCACACGTGTGCTCGCTGCACACACACCACACTAATGCCATGCACACACATGCACACACCCACTGACACGCAGCAGGCACATGCATGTGAACACACAGCCCTCCTGGTAGAAGCAGAGCCCATGGGAAGCTGCAGACCCCTGCCAGCCCAGGGCCCCAGGCTGGGTGTGCATCCCATGGGGTCTGCTCCTGCTCCCTCCTGACAGGACTCCCAGAGAGCAGCTCCCCCCCCGCCACCCCCAGATAGAGGTGCACAGCCTCTCCCCCCGGCTAGAGGTGTACAGCCTCTCCCCTCCCCTAGAGGTGCACAGCCTCTCCCCCCCAGCTAGAGGTGCACAGCTTCCCCTGACCATCTGCCCTTGTCTCCACTGACCTCACCAATTCTCCTCCAGGAGTGGGTGCCCTCAACCGGCCCTGCCTGCTTCTCAATGGGCATCTTCCTCAGTCCTGCCCCGACCTCAATAGGCTGCCACCACCACCACAGTGACCAGGGCTGTCTGAAGTGGCCTGTCTCCAGCACCTTCTGTCCTCCCAGTGTCCACTGCCTCCCTGGCCTCACCCTGCCCAACCTTGTTAGGTTCACTCTCAGGCACAAAAATGGTGCCCCCCTCCGTTTCCCTCTGCACACCTCCCCAAAGCTGACTCTTGTTCCTCTGGCTGGACTCCAAGACTCTCCCGGGCCAGAAGGCTCCCCTGGGTACTGAGCCCAGATCCAGTGGTTGGCCCCAGGATCCAGCATGTCGGGAACAGACGCAGTCTGCTCTCCTCACACCCTGCTCTGCTCTGTCCACCCTACCTGTAGAAGGGCTCAACCCACCTGAAAGTCCATCATCCTCGACGGACACCCACTGGCAGCCTTCGTGTCCATGCAGTCACAAGGCCTTTCCAACCCCACAGTTCCCTTCCTGCCCCCTTGCCAACTCCCTGCTGGCGGGACCTCGACACAGGCCCCTGCACCTGGCTCCGAGCTCTAGCCCATGGAAGCCCCCTGCAAGCCAGTGCTCCAGTGATTAAGCAGATCACCCAGTCTGTCCCAGTCTGTCCCGTCCCATGCAAGTCGCCACCCAGAATCCTCAGGTGCAACGGGCCAGCTGGGGTGCCTCCTGTTTCCTGTTACCCTGTTTGTTACCTGATCTCAGCTCCACCACCCCTGGGAAACCAGCCCTGAGACAGATTCTGACACCAGCCAGTCCAGATGCTGCAGTCACTTTGTCCCAGGGCTGAGACGTTGGCCTTCGCTTCTGCCAACATGTGGAGAGGATGTGACATTTCCTCAGGTCACCAGGTATCCATGACTTGGCGGCTTGGCCTTGCAGCTGCAGCCACCCTAGCCCCAGTGGCCTGGATCAGACTCCATGAACTGTTCATGGCCACTGCCAGAGTGGTGGCCTGGTCTTGTACCCCAGATGCTGTGCTCCGAAGACCCCTGCCTGTGACAGTCGACTACCTGGAGGCACCCGGGCTTCTCAGTCTCAGAGGGACAGTGTGTGTTGGGGGTGGGGGGGCAGTTACAAGTTTCCTTGCAACGACAGCTGCTATCATGGTGGATCCTAGAGACCTATGGAGCGGTGAGGGTAGGCAGGGTGGGAGCACCCACCTCATGCTGATGCTGATGACGCCCCTGCAGGGCCCCTCACCCGGGCTTTCTGGTCTTCTGATATATTCGGCTGCCTCCCAAGCAGAGCAAGAGACATTTACAGAGCTGCTTTTCCAAGACTTAAATTATAAGTTTGTTGCATATTCATGGAAGGATGGAGAAAGATGGTGGCCACCGCTCCATGTCAATGGCAAGGGTCTAAAGGAGGTGGTCAACCCACTCCATGCAGCCCACAGCACAGCCACCTCATGCCCCTGCCCCTTGCCACCAGCTGCCAGATGCTGGCCTCCCGGATGTTCCTCCCTGATATTGAAGTCTCCTCCTCCATGGGGTCCTGCACAACCCTGCAATCATGTGGGCAGCTCCCTCGCCCCCAGTGGCAGTTCTCAGTGGGGTCCGCAGAGCTCCAACACCACATCTCAAGGGACCTTATTAGAAATGCATATGCCAGGCCCTACCCAAGCTCCATCTGGGGTCAGTGTCTTTGTCCAGCCTGCCCCTGAGGTGCTTCTGACCTGAGAAGCTGGGCAGGGCCTGCAGTCACTGACTCCTGTCCCAGAAGTCCCTGCCTTGGCTCCCTGAGGCCCACCATGTGCAATGAAGGCAGAGGCTCTGGGCTTGCACACCCAGAAACCACCTGGGGAGCTTCGATTACCCCTAGGGGCCCACAGGCTCTGGTTCAGCCGCTCCGGGAGCCCATCATGGGACTTTTAAATCTCCTGGGTGATTCTAAGTTGCTCTCAGGATGGAGAAGTGAATGCTGTAGCCTGGGGCCCCAGGAGGGTGCCCACTGCTGTCACTATCTGTCCACAAGTCAGGTTTCCCCACCAGCCCTCACCTCCACCATCGCTGGGGAAAAACAGCCTTCCCACTTGGCAGAAGCCCCAGCTGAAGGGGGCACCGCTTCCTCCCATATCACAGGCACCTCCCCAGGCTGGTTCTGAATAATGGTGTTGGCTGCTTCCCTGCCCTGGTGTGGGGACACAGAGCTCTCGCAAAGGGAATGACGATGTAATACAGCGGAGTGCCGGGAGCCTGGGCTGCGTCAGCCAGCCACTCTGGACAAGGTTCACTCTAGATTCCGGAATCTTCCCAGAAGAAGACCAGACCTGGCTTACTGGTGCCAGGAGGCTCTGCAGGCCCTACTTCTGTCTGGAGAGGCATCAGTCTCCACCAGCCATTTTCAACAGTCAGTGGTAGGTGACGTGCCAGCCGGAAGGACTCGCACTGTGGACCTGTGTGAGCACTGATGCCGCAGGGTGGCTGTGGGGTCCCCAGGTGGAGAGTGCTGCAGAACCCCTTTCCTCCCGAGCTCTGCCAGGCCACCACACGCTCATCAGGGCCCAGTACCAGGGACCTCAGCAGCCACTCACACATCTGCCACCTCTGCCCTTAAAGCCATGGCGCAAACTGAGGGCACAAGGAGGGACCGCCTGGGAGGAACTGTGTGGCCCAGAAACTCTCTGCCCCTGCCCCCCTCCCACATTGCCATGGGGCTGGTTCTGCAGTGCACTCTTGGAATGTCTTTAAAGGAAGGGGACAGGAGCAGAGGCAGAGTCACACACTGACTGCTTGGAGCAGAGGCAGAGTGGTCACACACTGGATGCTTGGGACCTGGACCCAGCAGTGCAGATCTTCAGGCTGCACGGCCTGGCCTTGGTTCTGACCGTGGCCCTGGGCCTGTTGGAGGCATCAAGGCACAGCGCCAGCCTGGGCTGCAGCTGTCGGATGCAGAGACCCCAGTCTTCCCTCAGCTCTGATTCAATTCTGGATGAATCCACCCCTGCCTTTCCACTGGGACGTAAGGCCTTGCTCATAACTAATGTCAAGGTGAGCCTGGGAGATCAGCAGCAGAGACCCAACAGCTCCTGACCTAGCTGTGAGGGTGCCAGCACCCCAGCTCCCTGCACCACCCCCGAGCCTCTGCAGGCTGCTGGAAAGGTCTCTTCCACCTCCAGAGGCTGCCATGGGGCACTGCCCCATCCAGGTGCCCTGTGACACTCAGCCATGCGCTGTCCCCGCAGACAAGGCAGGCTTGGAAGACAGGACGCTTTCAGAGTCCTGAGGTGTCTGGAGCTCCACAGAAGTCAACCTCCCCACTTCTGCCCCTCCCCTGTGGCCCTGGGGCACGTCCTTAAGAGAGCACTGGCCCCTGAGCCAGGCTCAGGAGGAGCCAACCCAAGACAAGCCCTTCCTGGGGCCTGCGGCTGCGCGGGTCCCCAGCTGAGCGACTGGGAGGGCGCACTTGTGGCGGGCACACCCTCTCAGGAGTTCCTCGGCCTGTGAGTCGAGGTCAACACGGTGCAGGGGGCCAAGTAGAAACCCCCAAGACCCCTGACCCAGGGCCAAGGTCGTCAGCATCACCCCTAAAATAGGTAGAATGGGGAGATCTGTGGAGCGGGCAGCTTTGGGCCAGTGTCGGGAAGGATGTCCCTGTTGGTTAGATGGCCTGAGCAGTGGCAGGGATGTGGGAGCCCAGGAGGGCTGGGGACATTGTGGGCCCACTTGTCCCCTGAGTCACAGGGCTCTCAGGGACCTGTAGTAGATCAGGGGTGGGGGCTTCCTTCGGTGGCACCTTAGCAGCACATGCATCCCCTGTCCTTCCTTTTGCCCTGGAGAGGCCATGAGGTGGCTACACTAGGGGCCTCCCTGAGCTTGGGCCTTCGCCCAGCCAAGACCCTGTGCTCTGGAAGTGGTGTTCAGTGCCTCTGGCTTGCCCAGGAGGGGAGCAGGTGGTCTAAGGGCAGGTCCCCATCAGCAGGCCCAGGGTGATGCAGGCCAGGGGAGGAAGCTGCTTAGGGCATTTGCAGTCTGGGCAGATGACAGAGGCAGCCACCTGAGGAGTTCAAGTGCAGGTTGCTGAGGACCTGCGGAGATGCCGGGGTGAGGAGCTGCAGGGAAGACGGGAAGGGAAAAGAAGGGTCCCAGTCAGGGCCACCAAGGGAAGCAGTGACGCTCTGCACTGAGGACCCTGTGACTCCAAGGCCTGGGAGCTGCACCATCGCTCATGCCAGTTCTCACCAGGGACAGCGCAGATCCCACTGAGGGCAGCCAAGTCTGCTCCTTGCCTTGTGACACTGCTGCGGGGGAACCCAGGGGCCCCCTGTGACAGGGTGTGCCACTGAGCCCCATCCAGCCCAGGAGGCTGCTGGGAACTTCCCACCCCATCCACAGGCAGGACCTGCCCTGGGCCCTTCTCGCTGACTCCTACCCCAAGGAGGAGAGCAGAGCACAGGCCACCCTGGCAGGCCTTGGGTAGGTCCGTCCCAGCAGCCTCATGAGAGCCCTAGCCTCTCCCCAGAGCAGGGACGAGCCTGGGGACCCTGGAGGTCATGTTGCAGCCACAGTCTCCTCATGCATGTGGGACAATGACACACATGGGGACAATCAACACGGTCGCCTTTTAAAAGGAGGTCTGGCCCTTGGAACTCAATACACGCTTCAGGGATTGCTGTGATTGTCACATCTCTTTCTCGCCTCTACTGGGCTGGGCTTCCGCATTAGATTCTCATTTGAACAAAGCAGCAAGGATTTCGATTTACAGATCAGCACGAGACACTGCGGGCACCCTTCTAGCTGAAGGCTCCCCCATGTCTCCCGCAGGGACATGTCTTCCTGGGCTTTGACTTTACATGGAGAAAGGGTTCGTCCACAGTCACTCCCTCCTGGGACCTCCAGAGCCAGCCCTGAACTCCCTGTCCCCTTCCCTCCCCTCTCCCTCCTCTCTCCTCTCTCTCTGTTCTCCCCTCTCTTCCTCCTGTCTCTCTTCTCTCCTCTCTCTCCCTTCTCTCTCTTCTCTCTTTCCCTTTTCTCTCTTTTCTCTCTCTCTCTCTTCCCTCCCTCTCCTTCTTTTCTCTCCCCCTTCTCCCTTGTCCTCCTCTCTGACCTCTGCTTCGTCACCCATTGTCCCTCCTAAGGGCTCTGGGACAGCCTCGACTACCCAGATAACATGGGGACGTCTCCTCTCAAGGTCTTGCCCTCAACACACCTGCAAAGCCCCCTCTGTCATGTGACATGGTGGTTGCAGTTCAAGGATTGGGATGTAGACATCTTTGGGGGACTTTTCTGCCATGCCCCTCTGTAGAGCCACACAGTCTGCTTTCAATGTGGTCCCTCCAGGTCACCACAGAGAGCTTGTTTTCAAATGATTTCCACGGGTTCACTGCTGTAGTAAAATTTGCTGAGATACGGGAAAGGCCAGACACAGCTCAGCATTCAGCTTGGACAAGCCCTCAGCTTGGTCCTCGGTGCTGGGTTTTCTAAGGGAAGAAGAGGCTTCCATGCAGGGACAGTCTCCACACTGAGACAGCCTCCATGCTGGGATGGCCTCCATGCTGAGATGGCCTCCATGCTGGGATGGCCTCCACACTGAGATGGCCTCCACGCTGGGCTGTCATAAACGATGTGCACGGATGTGGGTGGGAGAGCAGGCGTCTCACCAGCCCCTGGTTTCAGGTCCCTGGGCCTTTGCTTGGCAGGGGCTGTTGGACCCTGGGGTAGCCCTGTTTCAAGGTTCTGCTCTTAACAGAAGCTGCACCGTCTGAGCTCTGAAAGCCTGGAGAGCAGCGCAGGGCCTAGAGCTGAGGAGGCCACATTGTCACAGAGGAGGCCAATGTTCCCACAGACAGTGAAGCAGGAAGAAGCAGAGAGCTCTGGAGGTGGTGACCAAGCCTGCTGCCCACACACAAGCACACCCACCCGCAAACCGCACGCCACACCTGAGCAGCCTGTGGTGCCCGCCCACCGCGCCAGACCTCGCCTCGGCCAGCCATGGAGGGGGCCTCGGCTGCCCCCCCTCCGTGCACCGGGACCCTCATGGCGCTCCAGGTCTGCTGCAGGCTTCTTCACCTTCCGGGCTCTGACCCCGTGGCACATCTAATCACTGTCCCACGATGTGACGATGTGAGGGCCATGCCGTAGCCTGTTCCGTCCTGAAATCAAATCTATAGCCCCACAGTCGCCCCGCTGTGTCCGCAGCTGTCCTGGCGGGACCTGGATGTGCCCCTGAAGCAGCTCCTCTGTGAGCCCCTGTCCCTAGGCTTCTCCTCCTCCACGTCTCCAGCACGCGGGGTGAGGAGGAAGCGCCTTCCAGGGCCCAGAGCCCTCGGCCAGGCCCAGCTGGGAACTTCCACCCAGCTTGCTGCTGTTTCCCGTTACAGTTTGCGACCTCTCCTGGTCAGGGAATGCTCCCATGGCCCGCTGGCGTGGAAACACCAGCATCCTCATCTTCTGGGAGTTCCGAGGTTCCGCCCCCCACACCTCAGCCCCTAAGTGTTTCCCATGTGGTTCTGGGGTGACTGGATCCTACATGCACCCAGCTGCCCACAGTCCCCGCTCTGTGTCCCCGTCGCAGCCCAGTTCCCATGCGACAAGACCTGCCTGTGTCCTCCCGACTATTGGCCGTCATCTGCAATGCAGTGGTCCAGCCTCACAAGCATGGAACACATGATGCCCTTGTCCTCTTAGCACTCACAGGAAGGTTACCTGTCCTTCTTCAGGCGTCCTCATTATCATTCAGAGGAACTTTAGAAACAGCTGTCAATTAGGAACCAGCTGTCAATTAGGAACCAGCTGTTATTCTGAGATGAGCAGCTCAATCCTCCGTGCACGGCCCTCTGAATTGCCTGGTAAACCTGGTGTGCGTCTCCACTCTTACTGAGCATGGCCCTCTCTGTGTTGTGTGGTAAGCCTGGTATGTGTATCACGTACTGGCATGCCCTTGTGTCTTCCTGTCTGGAGTACCCGTGTGTCCCTGTGTCTTCCTATCTGGCATACTCACGTGTCCTAGTGTCTTCTTGTCTAGCGTACTGGTGTGTCCTTGTGTATTCCTGTCTGGCGTACCTGCGTGTTCTTCTGTCTTCCTGTCTGGAGTATTCCCATGTCCTTGTGTCTTCCTGTCTGGTGTACCTGTGTGTCCCTGTGTCTTCCTGTCTGGAGTATTCCCATGTCCTTGTGTCTCCCTGTCTGGTGTCCCTGTGTCTTCCTATCCAGCATACTGGTGTGTCCTTGTGTCTACCTATCTGGTGTACCCACGTGTTCTTCTGTCTTCCTAACCGGCACACTTATGTGTCCTTGTGTCTTCTTGTCTGGCGTACTGGCGTGTCCTTGTGTCTTCCTGTCTGGAGTACTCAAGTGTCCCTGTCTTCCTGTCTGGTGTACCTGCATATCACTGTGTCTTCCTGTCTGGAGTACCCACCTGTCCCTGTGTCTTCCTGTCTGGAGTACCCACCTGTCCCTGTGTCTTCCTGTCTGGAGTACAGGTGTGTCCCTGTGTCTTCCTGTCTGGAGTACAGGTGTGTCCTTGTGTCTTCCTGTCTGGAGTACAGGTGTGTCCCTGTGTCTTCCTGTCTGGAGTACAGGTGTGTTCCTGTGTCTTCCTGTCTGGAGTACAGGTGTGTCCCTGTGTCTTCCTGTCTGGTGAACCCACCTGTCCTTGTGTCTTCCTGTCTGGAGTACAGGCGTGTCCCTGTGTCTTCCTGTCTGGAGTACAGGTGTGTCCCTGTGACTTCCTGTCTGGTGTACCCACCTGTCCTTGTGTCCTCCTGCAGTACTGCACTTTCTTTCCTCACATTTCTGAGGCACTGCTGGTTTTGTTAGGCCTGTCCCCAGGCATGTCATACCTCCTGTGGCACCTTCTCTTCCCGTCCTTGCTCCTGTTGCTCAGAACGGCTGGAAAGCCGTCTGCTGAGGTTTTGCGCTGCCCTTGTGCCTTTCCTGCTGATCATGTGTGGGGGGCCATGTGTGGACACTGCTGTTTCCAGCCACACCGTCTTCCACAGCAGCAAGGCTTCCGCTCCTGTGCCCTGTGAACCATCTGCTGTTCATGGCTCTCTGCAGCGGCCAGGATCCCCAGGACAAGGCCACATGAAAGCAGACAGAGCTGTTCTCATCTTATTCCTGACTACTGAGGACACTTTGGAAATTTCAATGCCAAACATATTTTCTATGCTTATCAGGTTTAGGAAATTCCCCTTTCCCCAATTTGTTGACATTTCTTTCTTTCTTTTTTTTTTTTAAGAGAGGGACAGTGAGAGAGAGAGAAAAAATCAACTCTATTCAGTTTTGCACGTAGCCTTCAGTGCTCCAAGACCTCGTTGTGTACATGGTGCTGGGGTTTGAACTCACGTACTTGCGCATGCCAGGCAAGCGCCACAACCACTGAGCCACTGCTCCAGCCCCCACATTTCTTGACATAAATAAGTGAAGGTTTTTTTCAAGTGCAGTTTGTACCTGTTGAATTAACACTTGCTTCCCTCTCGTTTTCAGTGTGTGGAGGAGGAAATGTCCACCAAGCTTCTATCTGACAAAGTCCAGACCTGGGGAAGGGCCTGGCAAAGCCGGCATTCCAGGAGATTGCCAAAACCATCCCTTCTAGGAACTGGCTGTGTTCTAGTGATTATACATATTATGAATGTACTGAAACTGGAAACTTTCTGATTGTTATAAGAATTTCATTACTTAAACAACTATTGCAGATTGTTGAAAAAAGTACTGGTAATAACACATACAGAAGTCGTAGAAATTAAAGCAATACTGACTTTAAAATGAAATTGGTATAGAAAGCAAAATTAATGAGAACTAAGGAACAAAGAAACAGTATACAAAAGAGAAAGACATGCTTGCCTTTTCTGTTCTTGCAGAAATTAAGTTTTAACATCTTAATAGTGAATAAGACACAATAGCCTTTCTAGAAATTTTTTGCAGAAGTTAGGTTTTAGTTTCTTAGCCTATAGATTAGGAGGCACAAATGTTTCATAGAACTAACAATTATAGGACCTAGCATAATTATTATATATCTAGTAAGGTTACAATAACAAAATAGTTTTAGGTTAAGTAGTTAATAGGGTATAAGGTTTATTACAGTTTATAACATAGACTAGCTGATGAAGAAAATTAAGAGACAGCGTTTGGGGAAATGTTTGATTTCTGTCTTTTATCAAAGCAGGTTTAAAGGAACTAAGAACAACATTATTCTTTTAAATAATAAGTCTTCTTTTTGCAGTGCATGAGACAGTCCATGAGAATTCGACCATGACTTTATGATAAAGTGGATAGTTTTATGTCTGGTGTCCTGAAGCAGTCTGGACTAGATGGTCACATGTGGTCCCTAGTTAACAAGAAACTTTTCATTTATGCTAAGATAGGGTTTCTAAATTTATATAGTACAGTGACCTTTAAATGCTTCTCCTATCAAATGAGATAATGGATTGAAGAAACTTCTAAAGGAAAAAAGTAACGGTTTATACCAACTAGCTACACATGGTCATTGTGGTGGTGGTGGGGCTGATGACATAAATTGTACTAATGGTTGATACTTTAAGATTACTGGGAAACTGAAAAGAGAATTGCATGATGAAGCTGATAATGAAAGGCTTGTCTGTGCACCTGTGTAAAAACTTCCAACAATAAAGAACAGACAGCATTTTGCTCAAGCAGGGAGCGGTGTCTGCCCGCAACTTGCCCCGGAGGTTCCAGCCGTTCCTCTGCGCCGACTCCACTCCTCCTGCGGGGACCCGAGTTCAGCTGGGGCTGCCCCCGGCAAGTGTGTGGGTTGAAGGAGCAGATTCCCTGATGCGGAGCCCCGCGAGCTCACCTGGCCCCAGCAGCCTGAGTCCCATCACTGCTGGCCGGCCCTGTTGGTGTTTTAAGGCTGGAAGGGTTTGCAAGCATGATTGACAGCTCGTTCTCTTCTGGACCACCGGTCCTCACTTTTATTGCCCCAGGAAGTGAGCCTGGTAGCATGAACCCAGGAACTGCTTCTGACAAAGTTGACGGATTGACCTGGGTTTCACTGGAGCTTATTTTGTGAACTTCTCGGCCTTGCGTAGTTGCAGTTTGACACACGAGCTGACTACGGACGACCCCAAGAAGCTCCAGTGCCTCCTTTCTCTCCTGTGCAAGCCAGCAGTGCCCAGCTCCCTCTCCATCAGTCACCCAGTGGGTCTTCTTGGTTTTGTCCAACATGTTTTTCTAAACAAGAGAAAAGAGAGAGAAAAAGGCAAGAGTCTTTCCCAGTGTTAATCAGAAGTCACAGGCTGCCTCACTCTCCGTCTCACGTGGCGTTGCTTCCTGCACCACACTGAAGCTGCTCCTTCCGCGGGGTCTGTGGCTCTCGGCTCCTCTTTGCGTGCATGGCTGGCATTGCCTCCTTTTCCCTGCATGCACACATTCTGTCTGAGATGTGATGCATATTTATAGTTTCGGTGTCCTTGTCCTCGTGTTGGCCTTCACTGATGGAGGACGCAGGATGGGGCTCCCCTTCACCTGGGCACAGCCTCACCCCACAGCAGCTGTGCCCCTGGGGGACAGAAGCCTGCCGGGGCTCATTCCCCCTCCTCCATGGGTGCTACTACCTGTAGCTTCCTTTCTTTTCTTTTTTATGGTTTTTAAAGAGAGAGGGACAGTGAGAGCAAGAGAGAGAGAGAGAGAATCAATGTAATTCAGTTTTTCGTGTGGCTCTTGTTGCCCCAACACTTAGTTGTATATGTGGTGCTGGGTTCGAACCTGCGTCCTCGTGCATGCCAGGCAAGCGCCATAATGGCGGAGCCACCTCCCCAGCCCCTTGCCTGCAGCTTCTGATGTGCCTCTTTGAGACCTTCTCTCCACCTTCCATTTTTTTAATCGAATTTTACCAAGATGTAGCTAGACACAATTTGTTCGTATCTAGTGATCTTGAGTCTCTCCCTGTGTTCCTCGCCACACTCACCGTCCTGCTCTTCCAGAGCCGCCGCTCCGCACGCTGGCACCCACCTGTCTTGAAGTCCTCACGCTTCCAATTGGCTGATGTTCCATTTGACTGTGTCCTGCCTGGAGTTGACTAAATTACTGAACTTGTACATTTTAAATTAGTGATTTTTTTTAAATTCTCAGTCCAAAACATTCTGATTTCCAGGCTTTTCCTGCAGTGAACTCAAATCGCAGCTGCATTCTTCGTCCTTGGTCTTCTGGGATTGGTCTTCTCCTGGGTTTTCCCTGAGGATTTGAATCCCTTTTGTTTTGATTTGGATTGTGGTCTTCCTCCCTCTCTCTTGCTCTCTGGGCTCCCTCTCCACGACTAACAGGGTCCTGAGCCGAGAAGTCAGTTTCCTTTCTCAGGCTCGCAGTCTCGGCTTCCAGGGACGAGGGGACAGGGCAAGTCATTGGATCAGGAGCCCTCAGGACTCATTTGGCTGTGGCCCAGGACCAGGCTCCACAGCCTCCCTGCCCCACAGCCTTCCTGCCCCACAGCCTTCCTGCCCCACAGCCTCCCTGCATCACAGTCTCCCTGTC
>PVKS010024663.1:0-30786 GCA_004027875.1 Aplodontia rufa | reverse complement strand
AAAGAAAGTTTTTGGGAGTGTTCCCTCTCTATCAATTTCCTGGAAGAGCTTGAAGAGGATCGGTGTTAGTTCTTCTGTGAAGGCTTGGTAGAATTCTGCCGTATATCCATCCGGACCTGGACTTTTCTTTTTTGGGAGAGCTTTGATTACTGCTTCTATATTTAGTTTTTAACACACGGTTTATTTAGAAAATCATTTGTTATTCTTCAAGCTTTGGGGAGTTTTCTTAGTAATCTTTTGCTACTATTGATCTCTAGCTCAATACCATACCCTATATTTCACATTTATTTGTACTGATTATCACTATAATTTTTAAATGACATAAATTTTATTTAGCTGTGTGCACTATTATTTTATAACCATTTTTATAATTATTTTATAATTAATGGTTGTCGCTCTTTATTACTAGAGTTAAACAAATTTCATTAATATTGTGAATCTGCAAATGACTGCTTATTGTTTAAAAGTATCACTGTGTCCAAATTCATCTTTTATAATTTGAATTATAAATATAATTTAAGAGTTATTATAATTATATTATACTTATAATTTAAGAGTTTTAAAGCTTTTCATGTTTTTCTACTTTTGTTTTGAAGGAGGAGAAATCGACTTACATAACCTGGAGAATGCCATACAAAATATGGGGATAGAGCTCACATCTAGAGAAAAATTGGAGCTAAAGAAATCGCTACCAATTGGTGGTGGGTGTTTCAAATATTAGAATAACTTTAAAGAGAGTTAGTATTACTGAAAAAAGAGTATCAAGGAATACTCTATTACAAGTGTAAGTAGAGTCTTGAGAGAGTTATGATTATGTTCTTAGAAATTTGTATTATCCAGTGACCTATATTTATTTTACATCATCTGTGATGTAGAGATAATAATAATTATGTATAATCTCAGATATAACCATTTTTAATATTTATAAATATGTAAATTATCACATAAACACAGGCAAGTGAATCATAAATCTTGCCATCAGGGATAAGAAATGTTAATGTTTACCTTTTATACCATTGAAATATATTAGATTGAGGCCTATAGGAAATAAAAGAAGGAAGAGAAATGTGTAAGTATAATTGTAGGAGTAATAAGGGGTAGAGTTGAAAGAAATACAACATAAGGAAATATTTTTGTTTTAGTCTATTTGGTATTAATAGTTGTCTCAGGTGATAAAAATTAACATATTTGCTATATTAAGAACTTAAGTCTCAGAAGCTGCCATTCCTGCTGTCAGGTGCTAGATCTCTCTTCCACACTTGAGAGTCTGAGTCTCAGGTTACTTTGCTCTGCAGGTGTTGAAGATCCCTAGGGAGCAGGCCTAGCTCCTGAACACCAGGAAATGGACATCCAGGTTGCTCTAGTGTGTAGGTACTGAAGGAGCAAACCTGGCTCCCAATTGCCAAGAAATGATTACATATCATGATTTATACCTTAAGAAGCATTCTGGCTGATAGGGGCCCAGTTCCAGGAAGTATCTGGAGCTACACAAAGCCCCACTTAGGTTTGAGCACCCAGCTTCACTGCCCTTGCCCAGTGCAGCTCCCAACTCATCCTATTAGACTCTGTCAGCAGTCAGCTTTGTCCCTCAAATAGAAGGATAAATTTACCAGTTCCAGAATGCAGGTACCAGGGAGATACTCTGCAGAAACCTGGAGGTAAATTCATCATCACAGCCCCACACCAAATGGAGGTGGACTGAATACAGCAATACACAGAACTTGTGGTCAGTTGCAAGGGGAAGGGTGTAGACACCAATATTAAAAGGTGTCTTGAATTGCAAAGGGCACCTGAATGACACAGAAACAGCTATTAGGAGGTCCAGAACAACTGAAGATCTAACCTTTGTGCCTCTTCAATTTGGAAACTTTGATCATATAAAAAAATAGTCAACACAGTACCTATAACCCATTTGAATGCATTTCATCTAATGGTTTAAAATATTAATTGGAATTAACCTGCCTGTCTTTGCATTTCTAGTGCTAGCTAATATCTGCTTCTCTTACCCCCATTAATCCTTAAACATAATCTACTACTATCTCAAAAAACAAAACAAAACAAAATAAAAGACCCATTAACCTACCTCTCCTCCTTACTTTTGTGAAAACTGACCTATATTGGAGATATATATCTATCTTATATATATATAGATATATATCCCTTTTCCCTTGGAGTACTAACCAATCTTAGCTCCTCTCTTTTTCTCTTTCTCAAATTTTCTCTCCTCCTGTTCTTCATTTTGCCTCTTCTACTTACCCAACCCCCCTTTCTCCCTTTTCCTAACACCCATTTAAGGTAAAGTAAGTAGCAACATTTAGTTACCAATCTTCTGACTTGTTTCAGAACTCTATTATGACTCATACTTGTACTGGTAGAACTGAAGAGAACATTTTTTTTTCTTACCAAGTAGGATAAAGTGAGACTTGGCTCAGATGGGACTATAGTAAATAGCTCTCTGTAATAGCTCTTAAATTTGGGCTGAAATTGGGATCAGCAGGGGTCACACATTGAATTAAAATGGCAGTAACTTCACCTAAGCCAGGGCTCCTAAGAAAAAGAAGCTCACAAAGTAATTCTTCACTTAAAAGAAGAAATCACAATACTGACAGATGGGTAGACATACAAACAATATGAAAAAGCAAGAGAGCAAACCATCTCAAACAACTCATAATACTTCCACAACAGACGTTGACGACACCATCATGGAAGACGTCAGAAAAGGAATTTAGAAACTTCATACTTATTCTATGAGGTAAAAGATGATATAAGGAAGGAATTCAGAGAGAAAATACAGGAAATGAAAAAATCACTTTAATAAAGAGATTCTGAAAAAGAATCAAACAGAAATACTCAAAATGAAGGAATCAGTAAACTAAATTTAAAATTCAATGGAAATAATCACCAATAGATTAGACCATCTTGAAGACAGATTTTTTGGCCTCAAAGACAAAGTATATAATCTTGAAAATAAATTTGACCATAGAGAAGTGTTAAGAGACCATGAAAAGAATATTGAGGAAATCTAGGATAATATTAAAAGGTCAAATTTCAGGGATAGCTGAACACTCTGAAATAAAGACTAAAGGAATGCACATTTTTTTCAATGAAATAATATCTGAAGACTTCCCAAACCCCAAGAATGAAATGGAAATTCAAAGGCAGGGGGCATGTACACTCTAAATATACAAAATCACAACAGATCCACTCCAAGACAAATTGTTATGAAAATGTGCAACATACAAAATAAGGACAGAATTTTAAAAGCTGCAAGAGAAAAATGGCAGATCACATTTTGAGGAAAACCAATCGGATCTGAAGTGAAGGAATTAATTAAACAAGAAGATATAACATGTAAATATATACATACCTAATGATAAAGCATCAAACATTATACAATAAATATTATGTCTAAAGGGAGAGACAGGAATCAATAGAATAATAATGAGAAAAAATACCTTGAGTTAAATGAGAACAGTGATACAACATATCAAAATCTATGGGACAGTATGAAGGCAGCTCTAAGAGGAAAGTTCAAAGCATTGAACTCATATATTAACAGACACTAATAACCTAAGATTACATTCTCAAAGCCCTAGAAAAAGAAGAAAAGACAACACCTAAATCGGTAAAAGACAGAAAATAATTAAAAATGATTTGAAATCAGTGAAATTGAAATTAAGAAAATAATACAAAAGATAAACACAAAGGATAAGCACAATTTATAAACCATTAGCTAACAAAAGGAAAAGCTCAAGATCCAAGAAGAAGGAAATATCACTACAAACACCTCTGAAATCCAACAGATCTTCAGAAACCATTTTGGAAATTTATAGTCTAACAATCTGGAAAACTTTGAAGATGTGGAACAATTCCTAGAGATATATAATCTACTGAAATTGAACCAGGAGAAAATTGAAAAGTCAAACAGATCAATTTCTAGTAATGAAATTGAAGCCACCATCAAAAACCTTCCAAAAAAGAAAAGACCAGGGCCAGATGGATTTTCACCAGAGTTCTACCAGTCCTTGAGAAGAATTAATACCAATTCTCCTCAAAGTATTTCATGAAATAGAAAAGGAGGGAAGTCTGCCAATTTCATTCTACAAAGCCAGTATCACTCTAATACTAAAACCAGACAAAGATATATCAAGGAAATAAACATTCAGAGCAATATACTTTATGAACATAGATCCAAAACTTCTTAACAAAATATTGACAAATTGCATACAAAAATACATTAAAAAGATAGTGCACCATGAGCAAGTGGTATTCATCCCGGGGGAGCAAGGTTGATTCAATATATGGAAGTTAGTAAATGTAATCTACATAAGTAGACTCAAAAACAAGAATCACATGATTATCTCAATAGATGCAGAAACAGTCATTGACAAAGTGCAGTAACCATTCAGTTTATTTAATTCACTAGAAAAACTATGGATAGAAGGAATGTACCTCAACATATTAAAGGCTATGTATGACAAACCCAAAGCCAACTTTATTCTGAATGGGAAAAAAAAATTGAAGCATTTCCTCTAAAAACAGGAACAAGATAAGGATGCCCACTATCACCACTCTTATTCAACATAGGTCTTAAAACTCTAGACAGAACAATTAGGCAAGTAAAGGAAATTAAAAGGATATAAATAAGTAAAGAACAGCTCAAATTATCTGTGTTCACCAATGGCATGATTATGTATTTAGAAGACCGAAAAAAACTCCATCAGAAGACTTCTAGAGCTCATAAATTAATTCAGCAAAGTAGCAGGATACAAAATTAACATCCACAAATTGATTGCATTCCTTTTTTACAATGATGAATTTGCTGAAAAACAAATTAGGAAAACCATCCCATTCACAATAGCATTAAAAAATAAAATACTTAGGAATCAATCTATCAAAAGAGGTGAGGGCCACTACAAGAAAAACTACAGAACACTAAACAAAGAATTGAAGATCTTAGAAGATGGAAAGACCTTCCATCTTCTCCAATAGGCAGAATCAATATTATCAAAATGGCCACATTACCAAAAGAGCTTTACAGATTCAAAGCAATACCCATCAAAATTCCAATGACGTTCTTCACAGAATTAGAAAAAGCAGTCGTGAAATTCATTTGGAAAAATAAGAGAATCAGAATAACCAAAGCAGTCCTTTGCAAGAAAAGTGAATCTGGAGGCATCACAATACCAGACTTCAGTTTATACTGCAGAGCTATAATAACAAAAACAGCACAGTACTGGTCCCAAAATAGATATGAAGACTAATGGAATAGAGTAGAAGTCAGAGACAAACCCACATAAATGCAGTCAGTTCATTCTTGACAAAGGTGCCTAAAACATAAATTGGAGAAAAGATAGTCTCTTTAACAAATGGTGTTGGGAGAACTGAAAATCCATTTGTTGTACAATGAAATTTAACTCCTATCTCTTACCCTGCACAAAATTCAACTACAAGTGGATCAGAAACCTAGGAATTAGGTCAGGAACCCTGCATGTAGTAGAAGACAATGTAGGCCCAACATTCCAACACATTGGCTCAAGAACTGACTTCCTTAACAAAACCCCAAGAAACAGTATTAGAAAACAATAAATGGGATGATATCACATTGAAAACTTCTTCATAATAAAAGTTATAATTAATAGAGAATGTACAGGAGCTAGAGTGGTTACTCAGTGGTTATGGTGCTTGCCTGACATTCATGAGTACATGGGTTCAAACCCCAGCACCACATATACAATGAAGTCTTGGAGCACCGAAAGCTGCATGCAAAACTAAATAAAAATTGATTCATTCTCTCTCTCTTTCTTTCACTGTCCCTCTCTCTTAAAAAAAAAAAAGAGAATGTACAGAATGGGAAAAATTTTGTCCACTTGGATCTCATATAAGGAATTAATATCCAGGATATACAAAGAACTAAAAGAAAAAATTAAAAACATAAAACTAAATAATCCAGCCAATAAATGGGCAAAATAACTGAATAGATTCTTTTCAAAAGAAAAAATGCAAATGGTCAACAAATATATGAAAAAATGTTCAGCATCACTAGCAATGAGAGAAATGCAAATTAAAACTACACTGAGATTTCATCTTCCTCCATTGAGAATTGCAATAATCAAGAATATAAACAACAATAAATGTTGCCAAGGATGTCAGGAAAAGGGTACAATTATACACTGTTGGACTGCAAATTGGTGCAACCACTCTGGAAAACAGTATGGAGATTGCTCAAAAAGCTAGGAATGGATCCATCATTTGACCCAACTATCCCACTCTGAATATATGTTCAAAAGACCTAAAATCAGCATACTACAGTGATGTAGCCACTTCAATGTTTATAGCAACACAATTCATGATAGCTAAAGTATGGAACCAATCAAAGTGCCCTTCAACAGATGAATGAATGAAGAAAATGTGGTATATATACACACAATGGAGTATTACCCATAAGGAAGAATGACTTTATGGCTTTTGCTGGCAAATGGATGGAACTCGAGGCTATCATGCTAAATGAAATAAATCTGTCTCAAAAAGTCAAAGGCTGTTGTTCTCTCCAATATGCAGAAACTAACCAAAAATAAGGAAAAGATCAGTGGAATACACAAAGAGGAAGGAAACTGGGGGAGGAGGAATGAGGTAGGGAAAGTTCATAACATGAATCAATCTTAACTTTCCTACGTTCACATATGAACATACCATAGTGAATCTCATCAACATGTATATCAAAAAGATGCTAATTAAAAAAAGAAAACTATTAATAAATAACAGAATGGTAAAGGGAAGCATATGAGGTAGGCAGGGGAAATACTGGGGACTGAATTAGAATATGTTATACTGGATACTTTTACAAAATTGTCAATGTATATCCTAATGTCAAGTATATCAAAAAAGAAGAGGTAGTCAGAGGAAAGGGTACTGAGTAAAAACTAGATATACTCTAAGCTATCATAATCATGTTAATATATGTTTTATTTTCATGTATATCAGAAGGGAGCCGGGGGTTGATGGAAGGAAGGGGAAGGGGAAAAACTGGAGACTGAATTGGAACAAGTTGAACTCCATGCTTTTATAATTATGTCATTGTATATGCTTAGATCATGTGTACCTATAAAAGAACCAATAAAACTATAAATTTTAAAATAAAAAATTTACAAAAATTTAAATATTATTTTGTTGTCTTATTTTTAGAAGTTAAATTTAAAAAACAAATTATGGTTTACATTTATGAACTTAGAGATTTTATATTACTTTTGCATGTTTTCCCATTACTGAAAATATGTATTTTCTTACAACTAATGGGAAAATATATAAGAATAGGTTGCTGAAATGTGTAAAAGCTATAAAAGGTGAGTGAGATGCAGAGAAGGCAGATTATTTGAGATACTTGTTTTTTGCTTTGGCTTTTTAAATATCATTAAATTTTGCTTCCGGTCAATTTCATATGTATTTCTATAATTAATTTTAATACATTAGCATGTCCATGTTGATTAAATAATCTCCTGTGTTTTATTTTTCAAAGATTTTCTTGCTGTCTTGGGATTGTTCTTTTTAGGCAATGGAAATAAGTAAATAGATATCAAAATTTGAGAGTAGCTAGTATTTTTAAATTCAGTGACCAAATTAACCCTACTGTTTGTATAAATGTTTGTGTTAAAAATTGTCACACAATCAATAAAAACTGGAAAAGTAAAAAATAATCAAAGGTAAATAAGTAATACAAAGGAACAGAGGATTGGAAGAGTTCGTGGGGGGTAAGTGTTGGGGAGGGATATTGACCAAATTGTATTGTTATATCAGGTACATGTATGAATATGTAACATCAAATCCCATCATTGTGTACAACTATAATGCACCAATAAAACATATGTGGAAAAAATTAGATTTGAAATGACTTGAGTGATTTCTCAACTCTCAGCCTGTGGTTTCTTATAGGCTTATTTTCAATATTGGATATAAGTGAATAGGTTAATTTTAATTTATTACTGGTCCTCTTTAAACCCTAATGTCCTTGGGCTCTTTTACTGATGAACTTGCTAATCATAATAGATAGATATTAATGTTTATTGTATTTTGACTTTTACTTCAATTTCCTGTCTTTTTCTTTTGTAGGGTTGCAACTTGACGTTCATGATCTTGACAGTATACTTGGAAACATGGTGCTCAAACTCACACCTGAAGAGCTTAATGATCTAACCTCAAATCTACCAGCTGAGGGTTAGTGACTTAATAGCGTTGTGACCTCAGAAGAATTTGAGATTTGAGGATCATGTTTTTTAATAGAACTTATTTGGCTTAGAGAAGAATATTTTTTCTCCTGATGTAGTAATCTTAAAGTTAATACTTTTCTCATCTTTCATTCATTCATTCATTTATCTAAATTTTTTTTTTTTGCTGAACACTCTGAATAGCCACATCTGGCTAATGGCTAAGGTATTGGTTAGTGTAGAAGTAGAACATTTCCATCATCAAAGAAAGGTCTTTTGGATAGTATTACTTTAAATCAACTACTACAGTATGACAATCCAGGCCCATACTAGTTTCAGATCATCAGAACTGGAACTACCTGTTGGAATAAAAATCAGCATTCTTCACAGGAGTAGAAGACAATCATGTGAATATATCCCTACTGCAGTTAAATATTACAAGATTGATATTAAAATTAGGGAAGTATGTGTTATAGTCAAATAAAAAAGATGAATCAATAGATTCAATGAATATATAAATATCCTAATTGGATATGGCTCAAATGTTGGAATTATAGATACTTTCAAGCAGCTATTAGTATATTCAAGGACTTAAAGGAAAATAAAGGAGCAACATTTTCCACTAATTATTAGTTGAGTGTTACTCCTGAGGAAATTTAATCATTGATATTTTTAGTATTCTACAAACGTCTCTCATAATCTAGTTATTTAACCTCTGAACATTTCTACATTGCCTAATACATGAACTTTTGGGAGGATGTCTCATATCCAAATCATAATTGTACCTTAGATTGTGTAATTTATAGATAGTAGAAATTTATTTCTCACAATTCTGAAGAGTAGGAAGTCTAAGATCAAGGTCCCAAAAGATCTTGTGTTGATAAAGACTCATTCTCTTTTGCTGTATCTTACATGGCAGAAAGGGCCAAAGAGGCAAACTTGTTCTCTGAAGCTCTTTATAAGGATACTAATTCCACTCTTAAAAGTTTTTTTTTTTTTTTTTTTTTTTTTTTGGTATTTGTTCTATGGTGCTGGAGATTGAACCCAGGGCCTTGTGCATGATGGGCAAACACTCTACCGCTGACATACACTCCAGGCCTCCATCCTTGAATTTGAAACTCTCATGGCCCACCTTTTAAAACCCATCACCTTGGGGGTTAAGTTCCAACATAGGAATTTGTAGGGACACCAATATTTAGACCATTGCAATGTTCATGAACACCATTTTCATAATTTAGAATAATAAAATAATTATTAAATTATCAGCTAGCATTTTTAATTTTTTGAAAGGATGGTTGAAAATGATTTACAAAATATTTTAGGAAGCTTTGGGGAAAACCTCACCAATAATTTCTGGAAGCTCCTAAAAATGCTGCTAGTTACCAATGAGACATATAGGATGCCCATGGGAGTTTCGTAGGAACTTAATTTTGTCAGTCTGTTTTCAGAGTAATATACATATATTCTAGTTTATTTAAAACTATTTCACACATTTTAGATTGTAGTTCATCTCAACAAATCTTGCCTTTTACAGCCTGCCAAGGAAAAGCCTTAAAGTTCTCCATGAACTTTAAGAAGACTGTATAAATGTGATTATATTAAAAGGTTGCATTATCATATCAAATTAACATGAATTATTTTTGTTCCCAGTGCCAAACTTCACCCAAATACAAATGAACACAAGAAATGTATGAAATTTTCTTCATTTGGAGAAACTGGAATCTGAGAAGATACTTCCTCAAAATCCCATTCTTTTCTCCTGAATTAAATAATGTTTGGTTTCAGATTTAATTCTGAGCTTTCTATGTGGAGACACTGATGACACAGAGAGCCATTCTGATTAGGGAACCTTTTGATTATGCACTTCTAAATTTGTAATTTGTGAGTTTTTAGAAAGTGCTTCCCTTTCTTCAAGTCATCTGCTTTGCAGATATTTACAAAATTGAAAAGATAGTTCTATAATAACAGTTGCAGACTTAAGAACACTACTTTCAACATCTCTACAGAAGATTCTCAAGTAAATGGACAATAGTATAAGTTAATGAAGGCTAACAGCAGCACCAGAATACATTCTTTTTAGTGCAGTTAGAACATTCTCCAGGATAGTCCACAAAGCAAGTCAGAATAAATCTTTTATTATTATTATTATTATTAAGAAATTTATTTGTTGAACAAACATGCTTCTAACAATATATATATATATATATATATGTTCTGAATATTAGATTTACCCCCCAAGACCACCCCAATTATTCACCCTTATCCCTCCCCCTCCCTCCTTCCCAAAACATCTCTACAAATGCCTTAGGTTGTATGTCATTACAACTTTTCTGAATTTAAATCATGAGAATTGACCTCCTTTCTCAATGGCCAGGGTGTAGTTCCAGCCTCTACAGAGGAGTGAAGACATTGGACCCTTGGTTACTCTGGGTTATGCTGATTTTACTCAGCATAATTTCTTCCATAGCCATCCATTTACCTTCAAAGGATGCAACATCGTTATTTCTAATTGCAGAGTAAAACTCCAACTCAGTCATAGTAAATCTTAAAACTGAAATCATGCAGACTATCTTCTCTGACCATAATGGAATGAAGCTAGAAGTCAGCAATACACTCTTAAGCAGCCAACATATCAAAAGAGAAATCAGGAGAGAGAAAGACACTTAAAGATGAATGAAAATGAAAGCACAGCATAGCAAAACTATGGGATGCAGTGAATAGTGCTTACAAGGAAATTTATAGACACAAATTCTTGTTTGTTTGTTTTTGTTTTTAAAAGAATCAATTTTTTTTCAGTTTTTCATGTGGCTTTCGTTGCTTCATTGTGTATGTGGTGCTGGGGTTCAAAACTGTGTCCTTGTGCATGCCAGGCAAGCTCTGTAATCGCTGAGTCATTGCTCCAGCCCTAGAAACACATTCTTACATTAAAAAATAAGATCTAAAGTCAGTAGCCTACTCTCACACTTTGAGAATCTCGAAAAGGAATCTCAAAGTAACTCCAATGCTAGCAGAAGGGAGGAAAGATTAAATTGGAAATAAAACACAATAAAAAAAGTAGAGGGGATCAATGAAACTGAGTTCTTTGAAAAAATCAACAAAATTGGCAAATCTTTAGTTAGACTAATAAAGAAGGCACAAATAGCTAAAATCAAAAGTAAAAATGAGGTCACTACCGTCAAACATCCAGAAATGAAAAGGATGATGAAAGGACACTCTGAACAATTGAATGCCAACAATATAATAACCTAGATGAATGGACAAATTCTTAGAAACACAGATTACCTTAACTGACTCATATAAAATATCAGTGGACTTATAATATGTTAAAGAGATTGAATCAGTAATCAAAAAAGTTTTCTGTTGAATTCTACCAAACATTTGAAAAAAAATTGAGCTTGTCACAGTGTTCTAAAAAAATAGAAGAGGGAACACTTATGTTACTATATGAAGCCAATTTTCCCCTGATGGGAGAGCCAGAAAAAAAAATCACAAGAAAATTACAAACTAATACCCTTATTAACACAGGTATGAAAATCCTTACAAAATATTAGTAAAATGAATTCAATAGCACATTGAAAGGAACCGAGTGGTATTAATCCTAGGAGGACAAGTGTGCTTCAAATTAGAAAAAGCAATTGAGTCACATCACATTACTAGAATGGAGGGGAAGAAATACATGTGACTACCTTAGTTGACACAGAAAAAAAGATTTAACAAAGTCCAGATATTTTCATGAAAGAAGGTGTAGAAAGGAACTTCCTCAAGATGATCAAAGGATTTTTTATGAAAAAAACCTACAAATATCATGCTCAATGGCAAAAGAATAAGACAAAACTGCCTTCCTTCATCACAGCTATTCAACATTTTACTACAATTTCTAGACAGAGCAATTGGTCAAGAAAAATAAAAGTAAATTGGACACAGTGGTGTTTACCTATAATCCCAACTACTCAGGAGACTGAGGCAAGAGGATCACAAGTTTGAGGTCATCCTGGGAAATTTATCAAAATCCTGTTTTAAAAATAGAAAATAATAAAAAGGGTAGGGCTATAGCTTAGTGACAGAGCATTTGCCTAGCATTCATGAGTCCCTGGATTTAATTCCTAGCATTTGGGGAAAAAAAATCACTAGAATATTTCTCCATAGAAAATATGATGATCATCATTAGTCAAAACCGAAACAACGATGAAATGTCACTTCACACATACTAGGATGGCTAATAAGAAAAACAAGACCAAAAAAATGTGTTGACTGGGATATGGATAAATTAGAACCTTCATATGTTGCAATGGGAATGTAAAATGTAGCCACTGTGGAAAATAGTTTAACAGTTCCTCAAAAGCTAAATATCAAGTTACCATAGGAACCAACAACTCCATTCCTAGAAATTACACCCAAAGTTGTCCTTTGCAGTATTATTTGCAGTAGCCAACAGTATAAATAACCTAAGCATACATCTATAGATTAACAAATTTTATCCATAAAATAGTACAGTACTGCATTCATGCATAAAAAGAAAGTTGTGATACATGCCACAACATGAATGAACCCTAAAAACATTATTTCTAATGAGATAAGTCAGACACAAAAGGTCAAACATTGAATGATTCCACTTATAAGAAATATATAAAATAGGAAAATTCATAGAGACTGAACATAGATTTGAAAATATCAGGGAATGGAGGAAGATAAGAGTGGGGACTATTGCTTAATGGCTACAGTTTATGTTTGGGACGATGAAAAGGTTTTGAAAATAGTGTTGACTTTTTTTTGCAAAACATTGTGAATGTTATTAATGCCACTGAATTATACACTAGAAAAATGGTTAATTAGAATGACAAATATTTTGAGTATATATGACAATATTATTAGCATAAATAATTATGAACTAAACTGTAAAATATAAAGCCATAAAACTTTTAGAAGATTACTCTAGGAGAAAATATTTGGGATCTAGGCAGAATTTTTAATGATTACTAAATAATGATCCATTAAAGAAAATTTTGATTAAATAAATATCTTCTAAATTAAAAAAAAACTTTTACTCTGTAAATGATGCTGTTGGAGAGGATGAAAGGCAAATTGTAGGTGGGAAAAATATTTGCAAATCAAGTATTCGATAAAGGACCCATGTCTAGAATATATACTCTTAAGACTGAAAATTTTTTAAAAGCAGTCCAATTAGAAAATAGCCAAAATACATAAACAGATATTTCACCAAAAAAGATATGTTGATGGAAAATAGATTCATGAAAAGGTGTTCAACATCATTAACCATCATGGTTTCGAGAAGTAAAACCATAATAAGATATCACTATTGTCCTATTAGAATGGCTAAAATATAAAAATTATGATATCAGATGTTGGTAAAGATCCAGAGGAAATAAATCATTCATACATTACTGGTGGATATATAAAATGATACAGCCACTCTGGATTATAATTTAAGAATTTCTTTAAAAACTGAACATATAACTATTATCAAACTTAGGTCCTTTGGTCTAGAGTAGGTGGAAATTAAAACTATATCTGAAAAGAATTTAAGTACAGGCTTTTTTAGAGGCTTCTTTTTAAGCCAGAGGGGAGACAGCATTGAGCAAAAGAGTAAAACTGACTCAAACAAAGGACAATGGCAGAAACTATATCTTGATATCATCACCTGTAGAGGTGGAATTTTAGTTGTGCCTCTTCTTCATTCTTCTTCATGTGCTGCATGTCTCATTACTATTTCAACCTAAGTTTGTGTGGTTTATTATGCTAATGAGGTAAAAGTAAATAATGACACCAAGGGACACTTAAAATTGTGTGTTCTTTTGTTTTGCTTGATATTCATAGGTTATACTAGAATGAAGGAGGAAAGTCTTTATCTGAAGACCCAATGGCCTACCTGTTGTGTCAGGTCTCTGTTCATCTAGCACTTGCATGTAGGGACAAATAGATGTTTTTACGTGGAACCAAGGCATCTTTCACAATATTTCTGAAAGTGTTCATTTCTTTTGCTTTGAAGGAAGAGAAGTTGATGTAAATGACATGATAAAAGTTCCAGGAAACAGAGCAGTAAAACATGAAGATAAGGAACATCAGGAGTTGTTGAATAATCTGCCAGTTGATGGTAAGAACATTAAGTCACAATGTACTCAGTAAGTCATATTCCTTTAAGAAGAATTTATATATGCTCATTTTCAAGAATTTTGTAACTATTCCTTAAGTGAAAGATTGGCCTAAGAAAACTTTTAGAAGGCATTACTGTTTAAAATTTTATATTAAGCAGTTTGTCATCTCATATTTAGTTTGAGAACCAGTTGACTCTTTAGTTAGAAATCCTACCATGAATGAAAAATGCTGGCTATTTTTTTTAATCTATTGAAAGTGGGAAATGAGAGGAAAAGAAAGGCATGAAAAAGTATTGGAATGGAAAGAAATCACAAAGAAAAAATGCAATTATGGGAGAGTTCAGCATGCTAGGGCCCCAGTAGTAAATGTTGTAGGTGTCAATGAATGGAAGAAGTGAACTTAAGAATATTTTCCATTTCATATTTTTAAGAAAATTATTGAGAGTAAATTTGTACTTTGTAAGGGAAATGTGAAATCTGATTTTGTGAAATGATGGCTTCTGTACTGCCTTAATAAATCTTCCTATCACTTTGGTGAGACTTAATTTGTGTCTTTCTTATATCTGATAGAAAGATCTATCACAATAGGTTGATGGATGCTCTGAAGGCCTTTAAAAATAAGTGAAAGATATATGACCTTAAATTTTTATCCTTGACACCCTTCACGTATTGAAGTGGTATGTTATGCTTCTTTAAATCTATCTGTAATTCTAAAGATATTACCCTATGTTATATTTTAGGAGGGAGTTCCATAATTTATTGAGAGCTTTCAATATATAACAAAGAATAAGCAAATTATAGTGTAAAGGTGGTTAGCAAATAACAATATTTGGTAAGGAATTTTACTCAGAAAAAGAAAAATTACTTTGGATATCAAACAAGAAAAATTAATCTTATTAGATAGATTCTGAAATTTGTTTTTCCCACTGTTGTATTTCACTGAACAACTAATTGGTCTCCTATAAAACTTTCTGCTATGTGCACCAAACAAAAGAAGAGCTTTTATTCTATTATTGAACATCTTTTAAATATTTCAAGAAAGTTTAGTTAGCCATGATCTTTGTGCTAAATCTAAAAACTGTAATGTGTAGGAATTAGTAATGTAGGCACATTTAAGAGTCACTCAATGTTGGACTTAGTCCTCTCAGTTTTTCTAGGGGAGGAATGATTGATAAAATATACACTGTTCTGGAAAGCATGAATTTGAATTTCATAGAAAAGGAATTTAAAGATCTGAGCAGAAATTGGAATTAATAAGCATTTCTTCAGTACTGGTATTGAACCTGAACTCAGGAGCACTGAGCTATATCTGCGATCTTTTATATTTTGAGACAAGATCTCACTAAGTTGAGGGCCTCCCTAAATTGCCCAGGCTGGTTTCAAACTTGTAATTCTCCTCTCTCACTCTTGAGTTACTGGGATTATAGGTTTGAGCCACCGCTCCTCACTCAATTATACATTTAATATAACATTGAGTCACTCAGGAGGTTTCAGTTAATTTGTGGAATTTTTCTGGACAATTAGAACAGTCAGTCTTGATGATCTATATATAAAACTGTTAAATAAGCTGAGAATGATGGCACACACCTGTAATCCCAGCTATTTGGAAGACTGAGGCTGAAGGATTGCAAGTTTGGACCTGCCTGGGCAATTTAGTGAGAGCCTGTCTCAAAGTAAAATGAAAAGAGATATGTGTAATTCAGCAGTAGAATGCTTGCCTAGCATGCATGAGAGCCTGGGTTCAACCCCTAGTACTGCAAAAATAAAAAATAAGAGAAAATAAAATAAATGTTACTATAAAATATGAGCTATATTTTATCTCTTCTATATCAACAATACATGCTAATTAAACTAATAATACAAAGAAATGAATATACTGTTAATATTTTCGGAAACGTTCTTTCTCATTTTTCATCCCTACTACTTTCCTAAGGAGGGAACGTTAATATGAGTGATTTGGACAGCCTTCTGGGGAAAATGGGAATTAAGCTCACAGAAAAGGAATTGGAAAGGATGACAGAAAACCTTGATGGTATGTATTGTAGAAATCACCGTGCCTTTGAACAGAGTTTGCATTTGGGAACATGAATATGAGAATTTCTAAAACTAGTATCTTTGGTACCCCAAAGAGATTTTGTAGATTTTAGGGAAGAATTTATTCCTAATCTAAAAGTAATTTCTATTTTTTAATTAAAAAAAATCTCCAGAGTAGCTGCAGAATAGAAAGAATGAATTTCTGTCTTTACACATTGTTTCATTTAACACTGTCCTTGGAAAAACTTCCTCCAACCCCATACCATCTTCTACATTCTGAAAATGTTCAGATTTATTTCTTCAAATCAATTTTTCACTCAAATATTTCTGTTAAAAAGTTCTATGACTGACCCTCACAGAAATTGAATTCATACTTATTAATATGGTACTTGACCAAAGAAGTACTGCCTCTTACATTGAGCTTTTACATCTACTATATGTGGGGATATTTTTGGTTATCACAAGTTATTATATGGGTGGATGCTGCTAGCATTAAATTTCCTTGGTATTGTGGGTACTAAGTGCACTACGTTGTGTGGGACCTTTTAATATGATGACAGTTGTCTATAATAAAATACGAGTAGTATGCTCAGTAAATGAGAAAACCTAGACCTTAACCTAATTCCAATTCAGATACCATCATTATTATCCTCATAATGTAAACTAAATCATGGGAGGTGACCTTCACTCTGCTCTTTCTGATTTAATTGACTGCATTACAAATGATTGCAATTCTCCTATAAACTGAGTACTTTTTTCTTGGCTAACAAAGGAAATTTATTTTTTAATTAAAATTTATTGGTGCATTATAATTATACATATAATAGTGGAATTCATACTATGTGCATATAGCATAATTTGGTTAATTTCTAAAGTGTGAACTTTTGGCATAGACTAGTGGTTGTATACTACTGACAGATGTCTCAGGTATCTTTTACTCTTGTTCTTAAAGCCTTAATAATCTCATATCAATCACTATTACATGGTTATTTTCACAGTTATCCTATGCAGAATCAACTAGCTGCCAGCATTTTAGCAAGTACTTTTGTTTCCATTTAAGAACCCATATTTTCAGGAAAGTTTGTGATGTGATGCATCCTATTCAGTTTTTTAATTTTTTTATTATTAGTTCAACATGTTCTTACATATTGAGGAGATACATTACTACACATTCATATATGCATACATAATGATAATATAACTTGAACTTGATCCATATCCAGTGCCTCCCCTACCCTTTGTGCAATATCCATGTATGCATGGAGATGTAGCAATGATTCCCTCCAAAATGTAAGACTATGTTGAATAAATTAAGAAAAAGAAAATTCAAAAATTAATGTACATCCTATTCCATTTCAGAGACGTAGTAGGAAAACACAATTCAGAGTGTCTGAAAGTTCACTTTTCTCCAGTGTCCTCTCAGCCATCTCCTAATTCTACCTCTCCCATGTACTTCTAGTCTAAGTCACTGGATGTCCCTTATTCAGTTATAATTTACTTTATTGGAACTAATTATAATATCATTATAGTTAGCAGAACTAACTACCCAAATTATGTAGGCAAGTTTCTCTTGAAATATTTTAACTAATCCAGAAGTTAAAAATGAACATTTTGGCCTTCTTTCTACCTGAATGTTATTAATGGCTTCATAAATGGAGTATTTTTCATGTTCTTGGAACAGTTCTATTTGCCAAAGTTAGAGAATAAGTTTTAACCATCTCTCATGATAAGACCTTTTAAACAAAATAAACAGAACACTCACTTTTGTGAATGGCAACTTCAAGATAGCTGTGATGGATGAAGCAAATAGAAAAATATATTAGAATAAAGATGGGCATCTTTAAAAAGTGGTCTCGCTCTTCTTTACATAACATAAGCTATGGAATGCTAAAAGCGAGAGTTGCCATAAAAGATTGATATGAGTCACTTTTTACTATGCCAAGGATGCAATAAAAGAAACCCAAGAGTTAAATTGTACATTTTCAAAGGTTTTAGATTCTCTGGTTCAAGAAACAGTGACTCCCCTCATCAGTCACAAACAGTTGTTTTAAATGTTTGAAACAGATGAAATAAGAGAGTAAGGCCTTTTGCTGAAATTTTTAAAATTGGTATATTAATGATATACAATAAAATGCAGATCTCTTTAGTCTTATTTGTTGAGTTTGGGCAGTTGCATGGAATCTCTGTCCAAAACAGCATGTAGAAATGTAGAACATTTCTGTTGCCCTAGGATGTTTTCTTGTGCCTTTGTGTAGTTTAATAATTACTTATCTAGAGACAATATTTTAAAAACAACATTTTTGATATATAGTTTTCTTACCAGAGTAAAATTGTGTTTAAATTATATTCAGAGGGACACTTTGTTATTCAGCTAAATACCAAGCCATTTTTTATTTTTTGAGACAGAGGCTCAAACTTGTGATACCCCTGCTTCAGCCTCTTGAGCTATCATGCCTGGCTCAATTTTATAGTATTTTTATCACCCCCACTTTAGCTATCACCCTCTTATTCTCCTCCACCACCCTTTCCAAGCCCCAGATTACTGCTAGTTTTTTTTTCTGTTTGTATAGAATTGCCCGTTCTGTATATTTATAATAGTGGTATAACATGTAGCTATTCTGACTGACTTCTTTTACAGTATGCTTTTTCCCCCAGTTCATCCATATTGTAGCATTGGTAAATACTTCATTCCTTTTTATTGCCAAATAATATTCTATTGTCTGGAATATTATTTGGAATAAATACCATGTTTTATTTTTATTCATCCATCAGCTAATGAGTTGTTTCTAGCTTTCGTCCGCTTATGAATAAGGCTGCTTAGATATTCATATGCATGTTATAGGGTAGACATATGGTTTCATTTCTCTTTAGCATATACCTGGAATGAATTTCTGAGTCAAATAAGTCTATGGTTAACTTTTTGAGAACTATCAGATTGTTTGTCAAACTGGCTACATATTTTATATTCCTGAACTGTAATAGTGTATGAAGGCTCTTATTTCTCTGTCTCCTCCAGTACCTGTTATTTATCTATCTTATGCTAATAGCCATCCTAGGGGATGTGATGTGATATCACATTGTGATTTTGATTTCATCTTATTTTATGACTTGAGTGTATTTTCTTATGGTTATGGAATTTTTTTTTGATACTAGGGATTGAACCCAGGGGTGCTTAATCACTGAATCTCATCCCAAGCCCACTTTTTTTTATTGGTTCTTTCTTGATGTACATGAAAATAGGATATACAATGACATAATGAGAAAAAAATGGGTGTAACTTTTTCTAATTCAGTCCACAGTATTATTCCTTCCTTTCAACCCAACCACCCCCTGTTCTTTTTAGATATACATGACAATAGAATAAACAATGACATAATTATAAAAGCATAGAGTGTAACTTTGTTGGGAACATGAGGCTCAGCTGGCTTGTAGAAGAATTGGTGGTAAACAACTCTAAGGGGTCCAGCTGGCTTGTAATTAGCAAATTGCCTGACCACATGACTAAGCTCTTCGGCCACTCGTTTGTTACAATTGGAGAAAGGTGCTTGCATTGTACCCTATTGGCTGTTGTAATGGATAAATAGAGTAGCAGCTAGTCAGGTAAAGCGAGCGGCCCAAGGAGAAAGCAGCCAAAGAGGAGAGCAGCCAAAGGAGAAGCAGTAGCCAGAGAAGAGCAAGAAAGCAAGCAGCCGCGTCCTGAAGGAAGAGAGCGCAGAAGCAGTCAGAAGAAGCCGCAGCAGCAGCAGCAGAGACGTCAGAGAGATCAGCAGCGGTAGAAGATGCAGGTCCCGTGTTCCAGCCGCCGGCGTTCGCCCCCTTGTTCCGGGCTCCCCAACCCTTCCTAACTCAGCCCCTTGGAGGATGGCCCAGCGTTGGGTCGTTCTGCCCGTTCCTCGCTCTGGAGTGCAGCGGGGAGCGACTCCTTTCCCCATCCCTGCCCTAACTTGGCCCCTCGAAGGATGGCTCAGGCTTGCTGGGTCATTCTACCCGTTCCTCGCTCTGGAGTGCAGCAGGGAGCGACTCCTCGCCCCATCCCTAGCCCTACCCAGGCCCCTCGGAGGACGGCTTGCTAAGGTTGTTCTGCCCGCTCCTCGCACAGGAACGCTGCGGGGAGCAACTCCTCTTCCCCCTGTCACCAGCCCTGTCCTGCCAGCGCCCGGTTCCCAGTGTCCTGCTGGCCCCCCGGGGAACGGCTAAGTTCCCCCGAGGCCGTTCCACTCGCTCCCCTCGCTCCAGAACCCTGCGGGGGGCGACATAACTTGTTCTAATTCAGTCTCCAGTGTTACCCCTTCCCTACTGCCCCTGTTCTCTTCCCTCTATGCTACTGCTCTCTGTTATTTACTAATAGCTTTTTTAAAAATTAGCATCTTTTGATATACATGTTAATGAGATTCATTATGATATGTTCATATATGAGCATAGGAAAGTTAAGACTGATCCATTTCATGAACTTTCCCTATCTCATCCCTACTCCCCCAGTTTCCTTCCCTTCTATCTGTTTCCTCTGATCTTTTCCTTATTTTTGGATTGATTTCTGCATATCAGAACAACAGCGTTTCACTTTTTGAGACTGATATTTCATTTAGCATGATAGCCTCTCGAGTTCCATCCATTTGCCAGCAAAAACCATAAAATCACTCTTCCTTATGGCTGAATAATACTTCATTATGTGTATATACCACATTTTCTTCATCCATTCATCTGTTGAAGGGCACTTTGATTGGTTCCATAGCTTAACTATCATGAATTGTGTGGCTATAAACATTGATGTGACTATGTCACTGTAGTATGCTGATTTTTAGGTCCTTTAGATATAAACTGAGAGTGAAATAGTTGGGTCAAATGGTGGATCTATTCCTATATTCTTTTTCTTTTTCTTTTTAAAGAAAGAGGGGACTGAGAGAGAGAGAGAGAAAGAAAAGAATTTTTATTTAATTTTTCATGTGACTTTCATTCCTTGGATACTTTGTTGTGTATGTGGTGCTGAAGTATGAACTTGCGTACTCACGCATGCCAGGCAAGCACTGTAACCACCGAGCCACCGCTCCAGCCTTATTCCTATCATTCCTGTTTTCTTGAGCAATCTCCATACTGTGTTCCAGAGGGGTTGTACCAATTTTTAGTACGATCAACGATGTACCCTTTTCCTGACATCCTTGTCAACATTTATTTTCATTTGTATTCTTTTTAAAAAAATTTTTATTAGATGTATATAGAGATACAATTGAGGGGGAAACATTATCAAACAATCAAGAACCAATGTATATATACTTAGGTTGTCCAGGGCTAATGCCAAATCATGGATGCCCAGCTTGGGTTTCCTCTGTTGTCGTTTCCCTCAGAAGAACTCCTAAGTTAATTGGATATCTCGTGGAGGACTGAGATCTCCTTCTGAGATGATTCCCCCATATTCCCACTCTCCAGTTTCCTAGGAGTTCTTCCTACACCCTCCCCCCTCCCTGTCTCCCTCCCTACGCCTCCAAGAAATCTAGGCAGTCATCTCCCTATATCGTTGAGAAGCATACAATTTGAAGTTATTATTAGCTTAGCCGTATAACATACTGCTTCTACATGTATTCTAGCTTCCACAGATGAGAGATACCACTTGGCCCTTGAGTCTCTGAGATTGGGATACTTCACTAAGCATAATTCTTTCCATCTCCATCTATTTGGCTGCAAAAGCCATAATATTGTCTTCTCTAATGGCCGAGTAGTACTCCATTGTGTATAAGTACCAAACTTTTTGTATCCACTAGTTGAGTGAGGGGTATAATCTAGCTATAGTAAATTGAGCTGCTATAAATATTGATGAAGCCACATCACTATAATATGTTGATTCTAACTCCTTTGGGAAAATACCCAGGAGTGGGATAGATGGGTTGTGAGGTGGTTCCATCCTTAATTTTTTGAGGATTCTCCACACTGCTTTCCAGAGTGGCTGAACCAGTTTGCAGTCCCACCAGCAGTATAACAGTGTTCCTCTTTTCCCGCAGCCCCTCCAGCATCTGTTGTTGTTTGAATTTTTCATATTTGCTACTCTAACAGGAGTGAGGGGGTATCTCATTGAAGCTTTAATTTGTATTTACCTTATAGCTAATGATGTAGAGTATTTTCTCATATATTTATGGGCTTTCTGGACTTCCTTTGGTGAGAAGTTTCTTTTAAGATCTGTAGCCCATTAATTGATTGGATTATTTGTGATTTTTGTGTTTAGTTTCTTTAGTCCCTTGTATATTCTGGATATTAGCCCTCTGTTCGAGATGTAGCAGGCAAAGGTTTTCTCCCATTTTGTAGGTTCTCTCATGATGCTCTTGACTAGATCTTTAGCTGTGCAAAAACTTTTTAGTTTAATTGCATGCCATTCATTTATTCTTGACTTTACTGCTTGAGCCATGGGAGTTTTGTTAAGGAAGGCATTGCTGACTCCTATGTTCTGTAGTGTTGACCCTATTTCTTTTTCTAGTAAGTTTAAAGTTGTTGGCTTAATATCCAGATCTTTGACCCATTTTGATTTAATTTGTGTGCAGGGTGAAAGATAAGGATCGAGCTTCTGTTGTCTACATATGGCTGTTCAATTTGTCCAACACCATTTGTTGAACAGGCTATCTTTCTTCCACACTATGCTTTTGTCCCCTTTATTAAATACCAAATAGTTAAGGATATGGGGGTTTGTCTCAGGATCTTCTATTCTATTCCACTGATCTTCAGATCTGTTTTGATACCAATACTAAGCTGTTTTTGTTACTACAGTTCTATAGTATAATTTCAGGTCAGAGATTGAGATACCCACTACTTCTGCCTTCCTGTAGAGTAATGTTTTGGCTAGTCTGAGTCTTCTGGTATTCCATACGAACTTGAGAATTGCTTTTACTATGTCTGTGAAGAAAATCATTGGTATCTTGATGGGGATTGCATTAAATCTGTATAGGCTTTGGTAGAATGGCCATTCTTATTATATTGATTCTACCTAACCATGAGCATGGAATGTTTTTCAGTGTACTCAGGTCTTCTGTAATTTCTTTTTTTAGTGTTTGATAGTTTTCTTTGTAGAGGTCCTTAATATCCTTTGTAAGGTTAATGCCCAAGTATTTCATTTTTTTGGAGGAGTTGGTGAATGGGAGAGATTTTCTGATTTATTCTTTTGCGGATTTGTTGCTGGAGTAAAGGAAAGGTAGTGACATAGTGGAGTTGATCTTGTAGCCAGCTACATTGCTGAAATCAACTATAAGCTCTAGGGGTTTTCTGGCCGTTGTTACTGGGTCTCTGAGGTATAGAATCATGTCATCCGTGAATAGAGATAACTTCCTCTTTTCCTATATGAATACCTTTGATTTCCTTGTCTTGCCTGATAGCTCTGGCAAGGATTTCAAGGACTATATTCAAAAAGAGCGGGGAGAGCAGACAGCTTTGTCTAGTACCTGAATTCAGTGGAAATGCTTTCAGTTTTTCTCCATTGAGGATAATGTTGGCTGTGGGTCTGTTGTAAATAGATGTGACATAGTTAAAGTATCTTCTTCCTTTGATATCCCTATCTTTTCCAGAGTTTTGAGCATGAAGTGGTGTTGAATTTTATCAAATGCCTTCTCTGCATCAATTGAGATGATTATATGATTTTTGTTTTTAATTCTGTTTGTGTGGTGAATCACATTTATTCATTTGCGTATGTTGAACCAGTCTTATTTTTCTGGAATGAAGCCCATTTGATCATGATATATTATCTTTTTAATGTGCTTTTGTATCCAATTAGCTAAAATTTTATTAAGGATTTTTTTATCAATGTTCATCAGGGATATTGGTCTGTAGTTTTCTTTCCTTGACATGTCTTTTTTGGGCTTTGGAATCAGTGTAATATTTGCTTCATAAAACGTGTTTGGGAGTGTTCCCACTCTATCAATTTCCTGGCAGAGCTTGTAGAGGATCGGTGTTAGTTCTTCTGTGAAGGCTTGGTAGAATTCAGCTGTATATCCATCTGGACCTGGGTTTTTCTTTTTTGGGAGAGCATTGATTGCTGGTTCAATTTCACTATCTGTGATAGGTTGGTTTAGGTTTTCAGTGCCCTCCTGTGTTAAAGAGGGGATGTGGTGTGTGTCCAAGAATCTGTCCATGTCCTCCAGGTTATCAAACTTTGCAGAGTATAAATTTTCAAAATAGGTTCTGATAATCTTCTGGATCTTGGATATCCCCATTTTCATGTTTTATTTTGTTGATTTTCTTCAGTTCTTTCTTCATTTTGGTGAGGTTGGCAAGGGGTCTGTTGATTTTGTTCACTCTTTCAAAGAACCAACTCTTAGTTTTGTTAATAGCTTGTATAGTTTTTCTGTTCTCAATTTCATTGATTTCAGCTCTGATTTTGGTAATTTCCTGTCTTCTGTTAGATTTTGGGTTGGATTGTTTCTCCTTTTGTAGTCATTTGAGCATAAGTCTATTAATCTGATCTCTTCCTAGATTTTTGATGTATGCACTCAGTGCTATAAATTTACCTCTTAAGAAAGCCTTCATAATAGATTTTTGATGTATGCACTCAGTGCTATAAATTTACCTCTTAAGAAAGCCTTCATAATATCCCAGAGGTTTTGGTATGTTGTTTCCTCATTCTCATTCAGTTCTAAGAACTTCTTAATTTCTGCTCTCATTTCCTCTTTTACCCATCCTTCGTTTAAGAGGTATTTATTCAATTTCCAAGAATTTGAGTAGTTTCTGCTGTTGATTGCTAAGATCATATCATGATGATCTGACAGAATACATGGGATTATATCCACTTTTTTATATTTGTTAAGATTATCCCAGTGAACTAGGATGTGGTCTATTTTAGAGAAGGATCCAAGAGCTGCTGAGAAGAAGGTAAATTCAGCTGACTTAGGATGGTATATTCTGTAGATGTCTATTAAGCCCTATTGATTAATAGAGTTGTTTAGATTGGAGATGTCTTTATTGATTTTTTGTTTTGATGATCTGTCTAGAGTTCATAGTGGTGTGTTAAATTCCCCCAGTATTACTGTGTTGAGATCAATGAGAGGATTAATGTCCTTAAGTATTTTTTCCATATATTTGGGGGGGTTGTAATTGCGGCATAAATGTTAATTATTGTTATATCTTCTTGATGGACTGTCCCTTTCAGTATGATAAAGTGACCCTCTTTGTCCTTTCTGACCAGTTTTAGTTGGAAATTGATTTTATCAGAAATTAGAATCTCTACACCAGCTTGCTTTTTGGGCCGCAGGCCTGGTAGACATTTTGCCATCCTTTCACTTTCAGCCTGTGTCTATTTTTGAGTGTCAAATGTGTCTCTTGCAGGCAACATATTGTTGGATTTTGTTTTTCGATCCAGTGGGCCAGTCTGTGTCTTTTAATTGGGGCATTGGCACCATTCACATTCAAAGTTAGAATAGATAGTGGAGGCTGTGTCTCTGACTTTGTATCAATTACAGAGATTTGAGTCATCTTGGAAGTCAGTTTGTGTATAATATTGACTCACCCTTGTTTAAGGATTTAGGATATCATTGGGATTTTCTTCTGAATGGAGAACATGTTTGAAAATGTTCTGTACAGCAGGATTTGTGTTCATGTATCTTGCTAGCTTGAGTTTATGGTTGAAGTAAGTAATTTCCCCTTCACACTTGAAGCTCAGTTTTGCAGGATATATTGTCTTAGGGTGGAAGTTGTTATTTTTTAACATTTGAAAGATATTGTTCCAAGCTCTTCTGGCCTTTATTGTTTGCTCTAAAAAATCCATAGTGATCGGAATTGGTTTGCCTCTGAATGTGATTTAGGGCTTTTCTCTAACAGCTTTTAGAATTCTCTCCTTAATTTCTCTGTTATTCATTTTGTATATGATATGTCTTGCTGAGTTTCTCAATTGATTATGTCTACAACCAATTGGAGTTCTATAACCATCTTGGATGTGATATTGCGGATCAATAGTAAAATACCTGCTGATAAAACAAAAAGGGGGAAATGCTGGGCTTCAAAATGCAATGCATTGAGAGTGTTGCATCAGAAAGAGAACTCATTTGCTGAAAGTCGCCTCCTGAGGACACATGCAACCAAAATGGCTCCCAACACCCTGCTCAGGGTCATCAGCTTGAGGTTGTGATACCTCTTCGGACCGCCTGATGGGATAGGTTACATATACCTTCTGCCCTCATGAACATCTCGTGGTCCCCATTGCTGTGTATGGAACTGCTTCCTGTATGGGCTCTCCGCCCCTTGCTGACCTTTCCTTTCATTGGTCCCCATATTCTTTATAACTGCACACACTTCCTCAATAAATGAGTTCTTGCTGCGACTGGTCTTCCCTTAGGGAAGGCTGGGAACGGGCAGTCAGCAGACCCTTGCCTCTCTTGGCCGCCTTGGTTGGGGCGTTCTTCTCTCATTCTCCCCTGCGGGTCCGGGGGAACAGAAGAGGCTAAAAACCCCAACAGTAATCTTTAGCAAGAAAAGCAACTATTAAGAATACAAATGAGGAGTTCAACATGATGAGCTGAAGGGAGACGGCATTTCCTGTGGCTCTGAGTCTGGAGGAGAAAATCCCAGTTTATCTTAAATTTTCCAAGAGAGACTCTACTTACTGAAGAAATAGACATGCCTCAAAATGGGTACTGGCTTGCTATCATAATATATTTTGAGAGCTCTCTCAAAGAAACCCATCACAATGATGCAAAGCCATAAAAAGCTCCAATTACTCCACCAAGAATAACTAGCTTGAAGTACAAGTCATGCTCCCGGACTTAGAAAATGAGAAAAAGGGGAAATAACTCCCCACCCTCAACCCCACAGCTCTCCACCCAAGGATCCCATAGCTGGAGCCCTAGATGAAAACCAAAGACATTGTATCAGCATTATGATTAGTAATGCAATCAAAGAGTTGAGAGTTGAAATAAGGAAAGAGATCAGAGAACAGTTTCAAGAAATGAGAGACAACTTCTACAAGGAAATAAGGGAACAATTCCATGAAATGAAAGATCAGCTATACAAAGACATAGACATTCTGAACAGAGATGTAGCAGAGCTATCAGGATTGAAAAACATGGTTAACCAAATCAGATCTTCACTGGCAGATACCAACACCAGAGTATACTCCACTGAAAATAGAACTTCAGCTCTTGAAGAACGAGTATCGGACAATGAGGATACCCTAAACAATGTAGAATTCAAAGAAGATAAACAAGATAAACAGCTTATTTTATATAATCAGAACTTCCAAGTAATATTTGATGAGATGAGTTGTAATAATCTGAGAATCATTGGCCTGGAGGAAAACTCCGAACAGCAAACAAGAGGCTTCAAGAACCTTTTAAGTGACATCATAAGTGAGAACTTCCCCCATTACACCTACTTGAGGGTGTGCCTGTCTTAGGTTGCCCCCTCCTGGGGGGTGCAGAAAAATAGGTTTGGTCCAACCTTGTAATAAGGATCGGACTTGGATCATCAGAGGGGTGATGGAATTTTAATCCAATTTTATATGTGCCAATACTAAAGCAGGGAGCAGGTTGACTACATATAAGCTGTCAGAGAATAAGTTCATTGTATCCTGGACATGGGTCAAGGCCGAAGCAAGGGCATACAGTTCCTTAAATTGAGCAGATCCCATGACTGGTTCAAAGTAATGCAAGACTTGCTTTTTACCTTGGTTTGTGGGAGTGGGTATATTATTGCAGCTGATCCCATTTTCCCCCATCTGTGAACACATTAGTGGCTCCCACCACAGGCCTGGATGAAAAAAGCATTGGGAGGGGCGTCCATTGTAGCTTAGAAAATGAAGTAGTGACCCACCGTGAAGTACCATAATGACAATCTATTCATCCCACGAAACCCTCAAGGCCGCAAGCCACGCGATGGTGATTTCTTTTTATCCAATCGAAATCTGACAAACGATAGGGGACTACCAGAACGTTAGGGTCCCGCCTGTAATGTCTCTGGGCTGTATCTCTACTTTTGATCACTAAATCAGCTAGCTGGTCAAGCTGGGTGTAAACTTGAGGGGCTCCTCCCATTGAGGCATGTATCCATTGAAGGGGCTCACCTAATTGAGTAATTGCTGCTAAGGACAGGTGTGTCCTGGGAAGAACCCAGAGGCATAATGAGCAGGCTGGTAGTGAGCCAGCCAAGCATCATCCAATGCAGCCTGGATTTTTTAAAATATTAATTGATGTGTTGGAGTCATGGTAATGACATCTGTGGGGGCCTTATCTTTTAACAAGTCAAAGAGAGGAGTCATTTCCTCGGTAGGCAACTTAAGCCAAGGTCTCAACCAATTCAATTCTCCTAGTAGCTTTTGTAATTCCACTAAAGTGTATGATGACTGAAATCGCAGCTGAGGCTTAAGGGGACAAACAGAATCCAGCTGGAGTTCGGTTCCAAGAATTTTAAAGGGGGGCAGAATTTGAACTTTATCATTAGATATATGTAACCCCCCATGTTGTAGGAGGGCTTGGAGCTCCTTATAAGCTGCACTCAAAGTTATAGCATCGGGTGCTCCCAGAATAATATCATCCATGTACACATACAGAGCAATGTCTGATCGTCCTTGGAGAGGTTTTAAAACTTGTGATACATAATGCTGTGTTAATTATATCTCTATAAAATGCTGTCATTTCAATTTATTTGAAATACTTTTAGCAAATAAATATTGAAGTTTTATTTTATAAACATATCAAACACTGAAATTTTTGTTTATTTATTTTAAAGAGAGAGGCGCAGTGAGATAGAGAGATTTTTTTTTCACATGACTTTTGTTGCTCTGATGCTCATTGTGTACGTGGTGCTAGGGTTCGAATTCCCATCCTCATGCATGCCAGGCAAGCACGGTAACTGCTGAGACACCGCTCCAGCCCCTGATTATTATACTGATGTATGGCAGAGGAGTAGGAAATTGAAATTCAGCAACTACAAAGTATCAACACCATTTATACAGTCATCATTCGTCAGATCCAAATTTAAATAATATGTACTACACACAAGTTATAAATCCCAATCCTGTGCTTGATATACAGTAGAGAGATTTCAAGGCATAGGAAACATCAAGTACACTTCATAGAAAATTCAGTAACATAATTTACCCTTGATTGTTGGAAGTTTAGTTTCCTGTACCACAATAAACCAAATCGCTAGTAATAATCTGGAATTTCTAGCTCACAAGAGAGATGAAGATAGGATAAAATGTAGAGCATGTATAAATATTACTTTATGTCATTTTATATTTTGAATGAGTGTCATTGACATGTCCATTTTTGACTTATACATTGAACAGGTAATCAGAAGTTTGAGTTGAAAAAGTAAATAGATGGATTGAAAGTTTTTGCTGCAGAGTGTTTAATTACTACATGTCAGTTGGTTATTTAAAATACTTCTTCAATTTATCCTATTATATATTTGTGTCATATGACCTTTCATCAATATATCCTTGAAAGTTTTATGTTATATTTTAAAATTATCTTCAATTAAAAATAGATTTTAAGTTCTGTATTTGGTCAGCAATTTGAGGGAATTTTTTTTATTTTTAATTAGAGAAGGACAGAGAGAGAGAAAGAGACAGAAAGAATTTTTATGGAGTTTATCACACAGGTTTCATTGTTCTGACACTTAGTTGTGTACGTGGGTGCTGGGGTATGAACCCATGTACTCTCCCATGCTGGGCAAGCACCATAATTGCCAAGTTACCACTCCAAACCCCGAGGAAATATTTTTAGTAAATCAATGCTCTGAATTACTTCACCTATATAGCATAGCATGTAGCAAGCTGCATTTTTTTTAAAGAAAGAAGAGACAATGAGAAAGAGAGGGAGAGAGAAGTAATTTTTACTTAGTTTTTTATGTGACTGTCATTCCTTAGACATTTCGTTGTGTAAGTGGTGCAGGAATTTTAACTCGTGTGCTCGCACATGCCAGTCAAGCACCATAATCACTTATGCCTCTACACCGGCCCAAACTAAAGTTTCTACCAGGGATCCAACAACTAATGTGATTGTAAACAGAATAGTCATATAATTAAGAATCTTCCTCCCACACTAATTTCTCTGGCTAACATAATAAGTTTTCAATATTTCCATTCTATTCTGCTGGGGAATCTTCTTAGCAAAATAATCCCTCTGTTACACTGGATTATTCAAATGTGCCATTTACAGATAATTCCTTTTATGAAATTAAGGAATAGTGTTCTGTGTGGTACCCTGTAATTCTGTAGTGGTGTATGTGTCTCTTTCTACCTCTTCACTACAAGTTGACGATGACTCAACACAAGTGATGACTTTCTCATTATTTGGAATCATTCAGGTTGTCTCTCCAATGGTCAAACATTAATGTTTCTTTCTTTTGAAGGAAAAAAGACTAATGTGAATGATCTACTAAAAGTTCTGGGAGACATGGGGATCAAGCTCACTGAAAAAGAACTTGTGAAGCTCAAACAAACACTGCCAATGGATGGTGAGCCATAGAAAAGC